>CACRXP010001257.1:43154-62962 GCA_902702965.1 Spirometra erinaceieuropaei
CAGTGAACCTTGTGGACCAGGGGGTGTGATGGTGTGCCTAGGTGCAGGTTATCGCCGCGCCAGACACCTGCGTCCATTCTCACCTCCAGTCCTCTTGACTCTGTCTTGGCAACGGTTCCAGGTAGGGGCGGAGTGTGCGGTAGATGTTGCGCAAGTCCACTATCAATATCAACTAGTTCATGTGAAGCACACGGTTGACATTGTCGGCCACGACGATCGAACTCTCAGTCATACTACCAAAGCTAAGAGCCTCTCCAACCTACTCTATTCTGCTTTTTTGGGTTAAAGGGATGCAGAAGCCTTTCACACATTCACCTCTTCCCTTCCTTTTCACCCCTTACATGGCCCTAGCTGTTTGTACTCACCATCTGGTCGTTAGGCGTTCTACTATAGTAGGGCTTATTCAAGTGTATCATTACTCCCCAGGATGATGATCAAATTCAACTCCAAAAAAACTTACGAGTCAACGTGTGACAGTCTTACGACGGCAGTCATTATTTTGCCCTTAGTATGAACAGGCTGCTGCATGTGTAGGAACTAGAGTATTGAGTGCGGCTGAACCACAACAACCATCAAGCCAAGTTCAAGTTAGCAGAAGAAAAAGGAAGGACCGGCGTGAATGCTTTATTCCGTACACATCATCCAGGACTGTTGTCTAAGGGGGCAGCGGCCGCGGGCAAGGCCAAGACGTGTGATAGCTGGGTTGAATCCTGACTGAGAGGCTGGGTGGTTTCAAACTTTCGAATTTCCTCAGAAAATAGTGTGAACATACGGCAACTTCTTCGGCGCAAACCCTCTCAAGTTCGGTCTAAAAGTTTATGCCGGGAGGCTCATAGGAACGCTAGGGCTCCCGCTGGCGAGCCGAACCCCCCCCCATACCCCGAAACGTGTCCGGGATTTTAGCCAGCTCCCGTGCTAGGGCTACGTCAAATCAGTTTGCGTGGATCCCTGCTTGTATGAGTTTGTGGAGGAGGATTCGAGCACCTTGTGTCGTAGTCTGTGGGCATAATGGTGTCCAATATAAACCGACCTATCCTTTCACGTCAAAGATAAATGTCCACGGATTATGTACGCCAGGCAAGTAAGAAAAAAAACAAATTAGCCACCAGGATGCAGCCCGAGGCTGAACTGTCACTAAAGGTTGTCCCAAAGTCTACAGGCGTATTTTGGTACTCTAAAGCAAAGTGCTTTTAGGCCACTACAATGCTCCCCCTCCTAGGAGAACCGAGTTCTAAAGCGCGAGATGGGAGTGAAATATGCAGCTGTTAGGCATAATGAAGAAGTTGGCGACGACCAGGGAAACGGACACGACGACCACTCCGCGTTGAGGATAGAGGTGGGGAGGGTAAGGGAGTGCGCAAGGTTATCAGGTGTAAGCGGAGATGGAAAAATCCCTGTAGGAGTCGAGGCGGGTGAAGAAGGCTGGTCTGCTGGAGTGTGTGAAAGATGTTCTGCGTAAGCCACCTGTAGACAGTCGCTTGGTACCACCTCGGTGAGATCACCACGGTGATTGTGAAATGTTTATCCGTTTGCGATAGAAATCGAAATGGTCCCTCGTAGGGCCGTTGTAGTGGCCTACCAACCCTATCTACGCGGACAAATACAAAAACCCGTAAGGCAGTTAGGGTCAATAATGACTTACTTACTGGAGCACGTGGAGGTATGGCTCGAAAATTAGCCATTGCTTGGCGCAACCTTTGGACGTAAACAGTGGCATCCAAGTTGACTAGGTGTTTACACTGCCCGAAAAAATCGCCAGAAATCCGTAGGGTAGTGCCGTAAACAAGTTTGGCAGCGAAGCACTCCCTGTCGGGCTTGGACGCGGTACGAATCCCGAAGAAGGGCCAGGAGCAGATACTCGCTCCAATGAGTGTGGTTGTCATAGGCCCGGGGTGAGGCTTTAAGATGACGGTGGAAAAGCTCCACTAGACCGTTGGACGACTGATGGTAGGGCGTTGCGCGTATGCGAAAATGTCCGAAGTGGTCAGTGAGGCTATTAGGAAGTCTAGATTCAGGCGGCTGGCCTCGGTCGGTGGTAATATTTGAGGGGACACTAAAGTGGGAAGTCCAGTGTTCCAGAAATGCGCGGACAACAGTGTCGACAACTATATCCGAAACGGGATTTGCATTGGGCCATCGCGTAGATGGATCAATTGAAGTTGTAAAGTAATTGTTGCCGCTGAGCGTTGGGAAATGACACACCAGATCTATTTTTACACGTGTAAAGCGTGCGTTAGGTTGAAGAAAGGTGCCCATAGTGGTTTCGTTGTGTTGTCTGATTTTGGCTTTCTGGCAGGTCATACATGAGCGAGCCCATTGTCTAATATCGGTGTACATGCCGGGACAGAAGAAAAGGTCGCTGACAAGACACTGGGTAGCCTGCTTGTCTGAACGACCAAGATTGTGTGACGCGGAGAAAACGTCTCGTCGCATCTCGTCTGGTACTATAGGCCAAGAGAGACCGCGCAACATGCCACACAAGATTGTACCAGTGGCGGTGGGCAAACGGATGTGCTTGATCTGAAGACTAGTATGCCCAAGTTGTTCTGTAAAATTCGGCTGATGCTACAGTTCGGCTCTGCGCTCCAAGTCGATGGAAGAGCGGACAAGGACAATAATCCCAGGAGGAGAAAGACAACCGGCAACCTGATTAAAAAGGCTTTAAGAAACTAGATACCTGTGGTGTTCTGAGACAAAAAGATCGAAATGGTTGGCCTCTCAGCGTGAATGTCGGTCAGGGGAAGTGTGAAAGTCCTAAATAAGTGGCTTATGCTCAGTGTAAATACAAAAATCTCTGCCCTCGATATAGTTGCGAAAATTCTTAATGGAAAGGTAAGTGGCATGGAGGTCTCTGCCAAAAGTGCTATGACGATTTTTTGAGGGTATCATTTTGAAAGAGTAGAAGGCCAAGGACCGGATTCCCGTTGGGGTCTGTTGTTGGAGGTCTCCACCTATGGCGCTATTGAAGACGTCAGCAACAATGGAGAGCAGGACATCAACTAGAGGGTGAGAAAGAGCAGTCGTATCCGCAAGGCCTTTTTTACAAGTTGGAAGGTGCCCACGGCTCTGCCAGGAAAAGAAAACTCATAGTTGTTTCCCCTTAAAAGATTAGTAGATGGTAGCAGCAATCGAGCGCAGTGGGAATTAGGCGTTGGTGAAAGGCCTACTTCTAGAATAAGTGGAAGCAGGTAGCCACAGAACAGCTGAAACTTCGACATCTATGGGGTGCTAACCAAAAGCATTTACGCGGTGTCATAGGAACAAAAGCGAAGAAGAGTCACAAAGCGCATTTAGGGATGGTGGTGAAAATGCCACATTGGCTCAATCGGTCAAAAATTAGATCTGGGTGTTGTAGGTGTTCAAACTCACTGGAACTTTCGACCAGAATATTATCCACATGAAAAAAAACGAGGGGGTCGATCGCGGAGGACTCAGTTAATGAAACGTTTAAAAACTTGCGCCAAAAGGCATCCTGACGAGCTCGAAAAAACGAAAGCAGTCGTAATCGCTGTTTTGAGGATGTCTTCTGGAACAAAATGGATTTGATGGAAGGCTTTGACTTGATCGGTATTGGAAAATATTGTTACACCTGCTAGCCTAGAGGAATAATCGTGGATGTGGGGAAGCGGATATCTGTCGTGGACAGTACAGTTGTTCAGTCGCTGTTAATCAATGCATGGGCGCCAGTCAATACGGAACTTTTTGCAAGCCATATGCAGAGGGGCAACTCATAGACTAGTGTATTATGCCTAGTTCCATCATATGATGGGATGCAACCTTGACGACAGCTCACTTGTCGGTAGCTAAACGACGAGGACGGATAAAAACCGTTTAAGTATAATGCATGACGGAATGTTTACTAGGCAGATCTAATTGTGAAGGCCGGGTCGTAAGTGGAAATTCCGAAAGCAAACGACGCTAGGGAGTGGACGAAGGGATTATTGAAATGCATGGGCTAGGAGATTAAATGGTACGAGTTGAGTATTTAAAACACAAGGATGTCATGGGGTCAACTAGTTTATGTAACATGACGTCAGTAAGGAGACCCAAAGAGGGGTCTAAAAACGACGCCGAGAATGGCGGTATGACAGTTAGCAATTGTAGATATCCAACGAAAATAAGCCCGTAAATAGAGATCTAAAGTTATGAGCCGTGGGCGAAAAGTTCTATGGGATAATTATAGCTGTTTGAATAGAAAATAAAGAATTGTCCGACTTACGAGCAGTTGGAGGGGGTGGAATTAGACTGAAATTGGCCCCAGTGTCCACAAGGAAATTACGGCAGGAACTTCTGTCGAAAATGTGGAGCAGGCGATTTGGGGATGTCAGACAGCCTAAGTTTGTCTCCGCTCCTGGCCGCCAGATAAGCCTTCCGCCGAGAATTTTTTTATAACGACAACTGACACTGATGGACATTAGACGCATAGGTGTGTTGGTACCAACAAAAACCATCAGACATGGGCAGGCCTGAAACTGCAACAGGTGACCTCGGACGGCGAATAATGGAAGGACTTCGGCATTTAAATGAAGAAGTAGCACGAAGCTGGGAAACTTCAAGGGTGAGGTCATCTAAACGTCTCATGACGTCCTCGATGGTGGGCGCAGTTGGCACAGTTGTGACATGGTTAGGAACACTGATTATAGCAGGCGGATGGTAATACTCAAGGATGCGGCCGACAGTCTCCTCGAACAATTGGACAGATGCGGAAGGAATATGAGATGTAAGGATAGCTTGCACAGAAGATGGCAATCGTTAGAGGAAAAGTTGCTCGGACATTCGGTATCAAGATTTTGTCCGTCCGCTAGCTGCTTCAAACGCCTAAGAAGCTGTATCGACTTTTTATCACCAAAGTCCTCCTCGGAAATCAAATTCTCTAGGTGTTTTTGTGTTGATAGGGAGATGCGGGAGATGAGAGCCTCCTTTGGAGCAGTATATAGAATGTCTGCGGACAGACTATCTATAACGTCTCGAAGGTTAGTAACAATATCCATTGGCAATGTAGCCATGCCATAATGGAATTCCGAACCCTACCGTATAATCTGCCAAAAGGCGAAACGGGATCCGACTATGCGCAACCACAGGGAAATATCACCGAACCGCATGGCTGGAGACCGAAAGTGTGAATTCTGGTTATTCGCAGGCTGGTTGGTTCGTTGGTCATGATTAAACGATGCCGGTCAGAGGGTAGGTAATTAACTTAGATGACTGGCGCGTTGACACTGAGAGCTAGAGGCAGCGCATCTGGTGTTTAAGTAGATGAGGAGGCGTAGATAACACATAAGGCTTAGTTAAAATAATACGATCACTGAAAAGTAGGTCGGGGCGATCCGAATGAAAATTGTGAAACACAGAAATGCAACAAAATGAGTCACCAGTGCTGAATATAAGCAGTCTAGTCTTGGACGCAAAAGATAAGTGTCCACAAGTCATATACGCCAGTAAAATGAAAAGAAACAAATTAGCTACAAAGATGCAGTTCGGCGTTGAACTGTTATTATTAAAAGTTGCTTCCAAGTGTACAGTCGTATTTTAGTACACCATAAGAAAACTCTTTTTATGCACTGCAGAGGCAAGTGAGGTCGTGGCATCTGCGACTATCCGGGCACGTGTGCGCCCGTGTTAATCAAGGTAATCTGACAGGTTGCAATGCCAGTTCGTCTGGGGGCGTGTCCGGGGAAAGTGGAGCGCTTCGAAGAGGCAGGTTGATCAACTGAGGTTTCTTGTGCCGTGTTGGCGATCGCTTCCTTATACATTCTGCACTTTTGAGACATACCATGGGCCAAAAAACCCGTGAAACTCCAGCCGGCATTCTTAAAGGGATTTTACATGAAAACGAACACCCCTCTACCATAGTTCACATATAGATTGGAAGGCAGGCATCCCAGGAAGTATAGTTTGAATGCAAATACGTTCTTTGGGAAGATCAGAAAATTTAATTTGTTAATTTTCGACGCTAGCCCCCAGCGTCGACGGCTTCCGACCAAACTTAATTAGCATGGAACGTACTTCAAAGTCAATGCCTACGCGACGACATGCTGGCTTATGACTGAGCACCTTTTCGGTCATCTGCTTAAATGGTGCTGAAAAAAAAACAGTCAAAGTGTTTTCCCTTTACTCTGGATGTCAGCCCAAATTGCAATTATATTTCGTAGAAGGCATGCACAAAAAGTATTTATCGGGTTCGTCTTATTAACAGGTTCACTTTCCAGTTGTGCGTTAGAAAGAAGAGAATATTTCGAATTTACAAAAAGCTTTAACTAAATTTATGCATGTATTCGCGTTGTGGTTCGTGAGGTCTAGTAACGTCGAGTCTATTAGCCTTGTTCGAAGGTTTATAAACTGACTTCAAACGTAATGTTACTAAAATATACTCCCTATATTTTAGTAACATTACGTTTAACAATTTTCGCTATCTTCTGACCGCCACATATGCGCTTGCTTTGATATTACTTGGTCCATTCAGTACCGTACTGGATATTGTACAATTTTGACATAGAAGGCATTCACAGGCAAATTCATACCAGTGACCAATGCTTGTTGTATGTAATTACTTACCTAATTTTTTTCACACTTGCCTTACACATTGTTTTTTATGACGTTATTGTAACCAAAAGGGAGTTCAAAGGCGCTCGCCTGCCTTTCCCTTAATAAATCTGATCTGATCTGATAATACGACATTTTATGAGTAGCTTCATATGTAAATGTGGGGATATGTATGTACATTTTACAAATCAACGCGAGGCCTCACATTCAAGGGACGACTTCTCTTAAGGAAGAGAAAGATGGCTCGGTCACCTGGGCAGTTAGTTTCTGAATCGGAGTTCTTCTGCTTTTTCTCGAGTCCCTCCGTACAATAAGGCCGAGAGCAATGAACGTATAATTCTAGTGGGCAAGCTAATCAACCAGATCCTCTTTGATTGGTGCGACTGACTGTGCCAGTCTTGTTGGTAGTCGTTAATTCCTCAGCTGGACTGCGTCTTTCAGACTGGACGCGCTGAGTTCGGTAAAAGGGATAGAAGCAAACAAACCGACTTGTCGATTTCCTCCCCGATTCCTATGCCTCGATTACCTGGCGCTCTGGCTTGTCCCCAACTCAGTCGATGATAGACGAGACAGTCAAACCGCGAGTGTGATGAGGCTCATGACTGCAAATGCCTCCCATCGGGAGGTCTCATCCCTCCTCCTCCTCCTCCGTCACGATGGCAGTACCCACCGAGTTTGGGCCCTTCATGCCCTTTAAGAAGGAAATAAATCAAACTCACGATGACCGAATGTCGGGAGCTAACTTTTAGGATTTTGGGGTTGCAATTTCCAGAGCTGGTCGAATGACCGTGATTTTGGCTGAGGAAGAAGGATAGGATTCCTGTGTCTTTTCTCGGCGCTGTGGTCCCATTCTCATTCCCATACCAGAAGATATTGTCCATGTTTTCGTGCCTGCGACAATGCGCATCATCATCTCGAAAATAGTGAGTCATCATCATTCATTGCCAAACCCGATAATGTACCCGGTGGTAGAACCTTTCATGAGGCGCTCTATCATACGCTTCCCTCCTGGCCAACTTTTTTTATGATATTATCTGTTTACTAAGCGTTTGTCGGAGAGGCAAAGGAGAGCTGCTGTCGCCGACCACTTTGATGGCCACTTGTTTACTTAACTCCGTGGGGATAAGTAGCTTGACCGATCGTGCAATGTCGCCACAACCCAGTAAACCATATCTACCGGTTCCCGAGGGAAAGTCAGAAAAACCATTCATGTGCGCTAAGTCAATGTAAACACTTTATCACGGCAAAGGGAGTTTTCAGGAGTTATTACAGACACCAGGGTTGCAAAGTAAATTTCTGGGAGAGTGGTCCGGTGTGATGTAAATCTGGAAGTGGCCTTATGTTACTGAAAGGCTCATTTAACCGTTTTTGTCGTAAATTAAGCATCTTTCCAGGATGAATTGAGAACTTGCAGCAATTGAGCGTGGTTTATCTCTTAAAAACAGACTACTTCCCGCTGTTGCCAGATTACTCTGGTAATAATAATCACAATTATGTTGAATGCCAGTTAACGGGTACTATCAAGATAAATATGCAACATGGGTTTAGCAAGTAG
This sequence comes from Spirometra erinaceieuropaei, assembly GCA_902702965.1. Classification (NCBI taxonomy): domain Eukaryota; kingdom Metazoa; phylum Platyhelminthes; class Cestoda; order Diphyllobothriidea; family Diphyllobothriidae; genus Spirometra; species Spirometra erinaceieuropaei. The sequence goes on from CACRXP010001257.1 coordinate 51,253, forward strand.
TTAGAAAAGTGGCTTGCCAGCTAAGAGTTAGTTGAGTTTTGATAATATGCTGGATCATTGGGGTTATACAGGAGACAGAAAAAAACCACAGCCCGGGAAATAACAACTGTCTCCGCACACATCCACTTAGGTCATTTTTTGTCCCCAGCTCTCATAAGAATTACCTGGAGACCCGAGCAAAGCCGCCAGAGAGCCCTGATATGTTGAAGTGCAATGTTTGATGACACGGGGTTTCCCAAATCAAAAGTCAGAGAAGACAGAGCTAGTTAGACAAGCCTTAGCCAACCTTTGGCCAGAGGATGTCCAATCGGTTCAGCAGGCCAGTGGGTACAGTTGTTCCCTCCATCCGAGTGCCAGCCGCTGAGGTTGTTAACCCTGGCACGAAGTGCTGCGTGCGCCTATGTTTTATCCGCCTGCAGCCAATCAGTGAAGGGTGTGGCGTCGAATGACGTCAACCTCTCGTCACGCAGGTGCCAAGTCACACACGCGGTGCTAGCATTCTACTGACCGGGATAGGTAGGCGGACAGAAGGCGGCACGAGAAAGGGACCGCGCTGACGACCACGGGAGCAGACTGCCCAAATAAACCGAAGGCGGTGTGAAGCGATACCGAAGAAGCTGTTCATGTCCCAAAAACACGAGTAGTTAGGCGATCAGGGGACTAAACATGGCGCCCACTATGTGTGATATAGTCAGAGGCTACCAGGAGAACAGACTGCTACAGCGCACAGCACTTTCGAAGTCCGGAGGATTATACGGTTCACTTTGCACGCGGAAGTTACTTCAAGCAAAACCTTGCGTTATCTACCGAAACTCGGAAGAAAGTCGACAAGTTATTCCTCCAATGAGCTCGCTGTAGTATATCCATCTGGAGGAATAGCCCTCATGCTGATTGTCTCGGGCTTTTTTTAAAGATAATCGCCTACCATTCCATGTTATAATTTATACACGTCTTCATTATGCTCTGGTTAGAATAATCAGCAAGACCTTATACTTCGGGTGACGAAAGGCTTTTTTGTGCAAACTACTTTCATATAAAGATATATTTCAATATGGAGGATAACCTCCTACCTCCTTGAGTATTTAAGATTGTTGCATTTGACGCGTAAACTCGGTACGATAGTCATCATGACTAACGTATCCAGCATCGTGAGGAAGAAGACACGATGGCTGGGACAAGAGCTTTATTAGCCTGGCGTCTCGGGTTCCTACTAGAACCCATCATCAGAAACGAAAGCAGATACGAGTGGTTCATGCACAAGGGGCTGCAGTACTTATAGGATGCAGTCGCCATGCTACCGCGGCTCCCCTCCCCCCTTCACCAGGGGTCGTTGCACTTGGTGTGATGATCGTTTGATGGCCGATATTCGCTCCGTTAATTGCTGCAATTTCATCACGTGTGTTGGATGTTGGTGTGGTGATTGCTCGACCATCTGACCCACCGACCCTGGCGTTGGGAACAGTGTTCACCTGTGCGCTCCCTGTGTGGCTAATGACTCCGCCTCATTGCATCCAGCATCACACGTTGCCTTGTCCACCATTGAGATGTACTGCAGCTTATTTGGTGCGTTCAATCCGTCATCTTCGGGAGTTGGGATGACGCAGTGAAGAAATTCATCAACTGCCTAAAGGTTTTGACTGGCCGTTTCTTTGTTGCCTCTAATAAGGAGATAATATACTATGTAGAACAGCAGCACTAAGCTTACTACACAGATTTCATAGATTGTGTTCAAACATTTCCAAACGTTTTTATCGAGATACCGGACATAGGCTGGAGATATGGTGTCACATGCAGATCTGCCCGTACCATTGGAGACAAACTTCATATACTTCACTCGAAGGATGATCCAATCTATTGCAACTGGAAACCTCCAGTTTTAACTTCTCCTCCTCCACATCTATAAGCCAGAACTCACAGTTAAGAAGGAGGATTTTGTGGAGAGATGGCAGGTGTATGTGAAACTTCCTTCTAAATGACTCACAGAAACCGCATTAGAGGGACCTTGCCGCCTAGCAAAGACAGTCCGAACAGCATTTATTTGAACCACAATACCGTCTCCATGCCGTCTACACAATACGAACTTAACCTATCTTAAACTGTCCGCCTATTAAATCAGTCATAGGTCAATAACAGTCAGTCTGAGAAGAAGAGGACACGCCCGCTGAATCAAGAGTTTGATTTGTCTGACGTTTCAGATTCACACTCGAATCCATCATCAGCGACAGCATCATGTAAGGGTAATGCTTGTACAGGTATTGTAGTATTTATAGGATACAGTTGTTAAGCTGCTGCGCACCTATCAAAATTGGTGGCTCCCGCCGCATTCGTCGCAGAGGATCATGCTTCCGTAATGACCTTGGCTGGGGGCGGCCATCTCCTTATCGCACAAGTGCAACCATTTACGATGGACGCGGGAACCAACAACGTTGATAGGTATGCTGAGGCATAGCAACTGTATCCTACAAAAACTGCAACCCTCGTGCAAACGTTGTCCTTGTCTGATGCTATCTCTAACAATTGATTTCATTGTGCATCTAAAACATCAGACAAATAAAATTCCTGTTCCACCGATCGCGTCTGCTTCTCAAATGCTTCCTAGAACTCGAATCTGTGTTTGTGTCGACAATGGCATTTGTCTTATCATTGACGAAAAGTTATCCTATGATACCACGTTTGTGCTGTCGGTGGGTACTGCCTACTATTTAGCGACATGGTCCATCCGTGACACCACATTCTGTAGGGTTTTGGCATTACGCTGACAATACGATGTCAGCCGCCGCCACCCGGATGCGAGTTCAACACAGCCAGGAGTACTTAAAGTTCTTCGCAAATACAGTCAGATCGGACACCGAAATTCATCCTTGTAGAAAACCCAACCAACCTTCGAGCGCGTGTTCAATTCTGCAGCATTTTGGCCGGTAGACAGTCAGCATAAAAGACTCTCACTGGACGAAATTGAAGGTTTGCGTGGAGCAAATAAAACTGACAGCAGTCAGTTATAATGAACGGCGAAGAAATCCGAGGATGAGCATGCAGTCAACTCGAAACCAGTTACGTCGGCCCTCTTCCAGGCACCACATGCACATGGAGGACCAAATCCTTTGCTCAGTACTAAGGAAGCTTATGCAACAGTAGTAATCACATCCTTTCGTACATCGTTTGACAAAATAGGCATACAGATGGTCAGACCCATTTGGAAGGAGAAGCCTTATCTCTGCATCATTGGTTAGTTTCCCGTGCAGCTGAAACTCGGGAATATGGAAATAAGGCTTAACTCCACGTCGATAAATCTTCTGGGAGAGAAGCGCAGCGCAACGTCCGGTAGGTTGAAGGACGGAGCCCTGATTCCCAGGAAGGAACAAAGGAGGAGGTGGCAACTGTGTGATATGCGACCCCATCCAGAATGCGGGGGATAGGTCATCGTCTCTTACGGGACCGGTGGAAGTAGGGGTTATATGTATGGGGGTAGTGGATGGGAAAGAGAGCGGTGATAAAGGATGAACATTTGGGAAAGAAATCGAAATAGCCAATAGGAACTCCAGGACGAATGACGTTGGCCAACTCCATGAGAGTAAGGCGGGAACGTTGACCCAACGGCACGACAAAATGATGCAGAATAGCGGAACACATGGAAGCCGCCAAGGTGGCCAGCAAATGCAAAGTATACCAAATTAGCGTGTATGCCAACCGACAAATAAGCTGAATGTGATATTTAAGCGAATATTTATGTTACCTTGAAAAAAGACTCTATCAAACAGCACTACGTTCGTAAGAATCAGCAGGCAGTAGTAAGTAATATGCAAAGTTGGGTCGCATATTACTTCCTTTCCGGGAGGTGATGAACAGTTTGAAGTTTTTGCATCAGCGTTTTCCTCTGGCCGAGTTGTCGGCTTTAAGTTAGTCACTTCTCTTGCAGAAAGATGAGTCCCAGGTTTGTTAACAGACGTCCTTACTTCAGTTCACTAGTCACTAGGTCTTCCCAAGGTGGGTTCACCACCAATTTTCGGACTCTTTGGAAATAGTGCCCTTTATAAGAGGTAACTATTTACTCGGGCAGACAGCTATAGGACTCGTGGGCTGATTCAGTCATTGTGACAGTGGCGGATGAATTCGAGGGTCAGATGTGGTTAGGTAGCACTACCTGAAGTAAACAAGCTCCAGCCACCTGTAATACGGGATCGGGGGTAATGGAGGTTTTTACAGGTAGGACCGGGGAATGCACAGGCGACGAGGTCGAAGGGTTGTATTCAAAAGAAAAGCTGTTGGGAATGCACGGTTGTACTTTGAGTGGTTGAGAACTAGTTGCCCTAGTCCCTAACCCTGACCTCTAACTCTAACCCCCAACCCTAACCACCCGACCCTAATCCCTGACCCCTAACCTCTAACCCTAACCCCTAACCATAACCCCTTACCCTAGCCCCTCAACCCCAACCCCAATGGTGTTGTGTCCATCAGGTGGGTCTACCAAACCACATCTTACCAATTCAAGAACTTATAGTTAGAACAAGGGCGACTTATGAGAAAGCCGGAAAGCCGTAATCGAATCGCCAATCCCCTTCTCCAAATTCACTTCCAGTTCTCTACTTCTGAACAATCACCATCGCGCCCCCGCCTGTGTGACTTAATCGATATTCAATTTGCTCTGGCTTTCAAGGCAAGGCTAACAATTCTGACCAATTACCACGTCGGGATTTAAAAGCAAATCATAGTTTCTCAAGCGCGTGCAAGCCCCTCGGCTCTGGCACGCACGCCGCGCTTGGCATCATGTGATCACGGCTTTCGAGGGAGTGGAACCTGAGCGAATTCAGCCTTAAGGACAGCCAATCACAGGCGCCCACAAACGCCGTAATCATTCAATCAACTCACTGACTGGCTCTCACTTGACGACTAGTCGTTTCACGCCTAAATCGGGAGGACACGCACGCAGGCCAAGAGCCTGTCCTGCCTCGAGGGCCCTGATCAGTACCAGGCTTTTGTACAAAGTGCATGCCTCCTACTGGCCTCTGTCCTCTTCACCAAAATGGGACTGGGCCCTCGTTATTTTGGTGGTTAAGGTACACTATCTTAGCCGCCACAAAAAACTTTTACCTAGAAAATTGATACCACAACACAAACTTCAGTTAGTTCGGAATTCCTGGCAGGTGGAAAACTTTTCTAAGGGTAGACTATCGAAAATACGCAGTTCAAAGACTTTTCCTGGCTCGGGACCTGGGGACTTCAAAAGCGAGCATTCGCCGCGGCCTACTCATTCGGCTCGGGGTGTAAAATGCCACTCGATCTGCGTTTCAAATACCAGTCTTCTGGCGGACCGTCATTAGTTTGCCGCCTCAACTTGCCGGGCAAGGGACATCTTGGACGTGTTCTAGGGACTGGATTGCAGGCATGTGAGCAGGAGTAGGATCTGTTATGATGATATTGTGAACTTAGGCACTACGTGTCTGTCTGACGCCTTGTGCTCACCTGCCTTGGGCTGAGTAGTGCATTTAATTTACTCGGAAGCAACAACTTCGTTCGACTGTCCGGCCATCTGATTTTTACAATTATCCTGAACAAATTCGTTTGTGACAAACCGGCAGTATTCGTATGAGAAGCGAGACGTACTTTCATTCCTACTGCAGCGGATATCAAGACAAAAGCCGCTAACTACGCGGACTGATCGAGACATTATGGTCGCAGACAATGGCGGACAGATCACATCGCATAGATAATCATTCAGGTCTTGCTGATGCGAATAAATGACACTTAAGCCAAGAGAAACTAAAGCACTGTCTGAAAAAGATTAGGTCTTTTGTTAATATTGATGGTGCACGCCTTCAAGTAATAGCAAATTAAAATTTGCCTTTAAAATGCATACAATAAGCGAATCTATCTTACATGATAACCAATGCTGATCAAAAAACCGTACCTCCAGTAAACCGTAAAGAATCAGTAAAGATAATGAGAAAACCGCATTTCTAATTCGCCTTAAGTTCGGTGGACCTACCTCGAAGTAAATTAAATAAAAACCAATAAGAAAATCAACTCCCTTCTAAAATGTCGGTCGCAATAGCCCTTACGTAAAATTTCAGTTCTATCTGGTACACGCGTGTTGTAAAAGGGGAGCGGGACTTTTTCTTGCTTTATCACATCTGAAACATTCACAAGACTGAGCTTCTGCTGAGGAAGTATTTGGGTATTTAGGTGATCCTAAGTGTGCTTTGCTGTATGGAGGTCAGGAGGTCTAGCCAGCCAGGGCAGATACTTGGTGCTACCGCAGATTTAGGAACCCTGAAGGGTGCGACATCGATCAGTGCAATGTCACCCTGGAAAATCGGTTCTGGCACGCCTGACAGTATCGAAAATAGATGTAAACGCGGTACAACCATATGGTGCAAAACATTAGCGTTACCATCAAGAAAAATAAGAAATATCTTTCCTAAGCCGCAGACAGCCAAGCAAACGTGAATGAAAATTCCGTCGCTTTGGACTGCTAACGTGCTCTTTCCACCACGGAATCATTCGCCCCTCGACCTTCGCACCCAGACTCGTAAACCAATCTTTCTCATGGTTTGACAGTCCAACTAACTCTGTTCTCATGAGGCGAACTCCGCACCTCCACACCACATTATAAACGAATCTAAACGTCCTTGTTCATGAAATCCACTCAACAACAACACTTTATGCAGTGTTCCTGCCCTTAAACCATATTTATTCAAAAGCCCCCTCACAACAAGGATAGACTGGTGCAGTCCAAGTCAACCTGAACTCCACTTGCAGGATGCAAATAGATTACAACTCATTCAGTCCGGTATACTGATGATCTTCCGTTGTTTCATACTGTTTCAGCCATCGTACAACGGGCGGTTCTGGATTCAGCCAAGCATTTGGCTACCGAGTGCTTTGATTTCCCCACCTTTCACACTCCGATCGCCTGTCATATTTTTTCTCTGCCAGATAGCACGACGATTTCTAAAGAATAGTTGCATCGTGAGGAAAGAAGCACCGATCCCTTAAGCTGAGTGTGCTCACAGTAGGCCTTGTGTGTTCCCCACTCAACCATAGTGCAGGAAACATGTGTACCTTTAGAGTACGTCGTTAGTCCTTGATACAAGTTCTCAATGACAAGGGATATCTTTTGCCCAATCGTGCTTTATTGCTAACTTTTATTCCGCCTCTCCCCTCCTATCCAAAACGAAATCCAAGTGCTTTGAGTCGTCAGACAACTTCTTCAAAATCGCAGGCCGCAAACGAAAAGGGTTGACAACCTCGGCCACAGGGAGACCGTCACACAGCGTTTGCTGTAGGGAGGACGCGTGTCGCTGTGGAAATAGCAGGGGCCGGCTTCAAACATCTTAATTTACTGATGTCCAAAGTTCGTGATTTGTAGTTCAGAAAAGGAAGGACCCTGGCTATCTTACTCATGGTGATGACGTCCTATCAAACTAAAGGCAATATGTTTAAGGAACCTTCACACTTAGTCCGTTGGACAGTCCAGCATGCTTACTATTCGCCCACGCCAGTCAATCAGAATTGTAAGCAAAAGGGGATTTGGTGGACACAAATGCCATAGTACAAACTCTAATATCATTTTCGAACGACTCTGACTTGTTTGCTACGGACAGATTTCCAACAGCTGCTCGGACGTACGGCTGGCGCGTTTTACGGTTGATAGACAGCACTAAGTCCCCATTACGGCGTTAGGCAAAGGGCTTTGTGACTCATCCCTAGACCCAGCGCACCCGCCTCTTGGCCTTGGCGCAGGCTCTTCACGCGTGCACCTCCACGCCAGGTTCGCGTTGCGGGCACGCGCACTTTCCGACGTGCTTGCGCATGCATCTGAATGAGATGCGAAGGTTATGACTCATTCAACAACTTCAACAGTGCTATCGATCTTCAATGTGCCAGTCGGCCGTACCGGTCCACACAAAGAGGTTGTGGATTTCCAGGGCTAGAACATCCACAAAGCCAGCCCGTTAAGAGAGATTTGAAGTCGACTCAGCAACACTTAACCTGTGTCTCGCGCAGACTATAGAATCCTCTTCTCTTTGCTTTCATTCATTCATTCTTTCTTTTTCTTTCTTCCTTCCCCTCTTCATTGTTATCTTCTTTTTCCCCACCCCTTTTCTGCACATACACCGTAAGTCCTCAAAATGTACTGGAGCCAATCAGTCCAGTGATCGACTAATTCCAGTAACCCGCCAGTGGGAATGTTTGCCCCGATAGCGCTAGTTGTTCCTTGGAGCTTTTCTCTGACGTGGAGGTGTCAGTATATGAATATTTTTCTCGTTTTCTCTGAGACTAGTCCGACAGGAGGAATTTATCTCCATCTGCTAGAGTCTAAACTATGACTCTAGAACCGTCTAGATTAAAAACGCCCTTGAAATGTGTGCGTACTGATTACTGTTATTATGTTGGTGCTCAAATCAACGGTTTGAGGCTTCTCGACCATTAAGAATACTAAACACAGCAAAGCACAAGACAAGAGGAGAGGAAGACTGAGTACAGTGCATAGGTAGTGTTGGGGCGAGGGGTTGCTGGCAGTAAATCAGGCTGCTGCAATTGCGTAAAGATGTAAAACTACTTGGAACGGACAAAGACACAAAATAAACATGTGATGCCACTTGTTAACCCAGGTCTGTAGGGAGAGAAGGAGTGATACAATACTGCGGTTGACCGGGTAGAAGAAGAATTTGTGAATTCGGGGGGAGAGCTAAACCTTCGCTTGTAAGGCGACCTGCTGTCGACAGCTAGTCAAAAAGGTAAATCGAGGCACACATGCATGTACAATGGTTCGCCCAGAATTGGCGTTTATGGCCAGCCCGGCTACCCTGTCTGTGTCAGTGTTGTGCAGTATATTCTCACTGTTTTGCCGAGTGCAAAGATGTTAACCGCATCCCGTCCGAAGTTAAATGCGCGTTTTGAATAAACACTTCTGTTTATTAACCTGCGTCGGTTTGGGCCTTGGAAGTCTCTTCTGCTATTTTCACACTTACCCATCCATTCGAGCGTTCGTCAACATTATTCGCTGAACACGAGGTATCTGCTCCAGGATGTCACCGTACCGTCGACTCTGCATTCTTCCTTCCATTTCACGAAAGAATGCTCCTTTTGAGGGTTTTGCTGCTGACGTCCGTGCCGCGTAGTTTCTAGAGTTAAAATACATTTGAAAAGCCAATCTGGCAAACAGGTGTTTCTGGTAATTCTTTGTCAGACCAATACAGTTACATGCGGGAATTAAAATATACAAAATTACCTATGTTTATAGGTGTCTCAAGGGCTCAGGAACGCAACGATGCTAGTTCCTCCAAAGAATACCGTGCCCGTCATCTGCTGTGCTTGTTCCCCATTTAAATCCCAAAGGCGGCTTAGATGTGAATTGCGGGTGTTTCCCTCTGGATTTTTGCGCACAGGTGAGATTTAAGCAGTATACGATAACGATGTGGGGTAGAGATATCTCTTGTACTTTGGGTTTATGAAGCGACGAACTAAGTGGGAAAAAGTGGCCAGAACTCCGCCTTCTCAAAAAGGCCGGACTAACGTCCCCGTTTCACTACTGATTGTTGTGTTACGCAAGAGCACGCTTCCTGATTAGGTTTGGTTTTCCCGATGGAGAAGAAATGACAGGTAATACTGATTGCTAGGTCGGTATTCTAATGAGTTGGTGCTGGTTAGCACCGCACCACGGTTTTCCTCCAATTTTCAGATACACCGAAGTTTGCTCATTTGGAGGTGCGAGCCACCCAAGTCTCCCAAGTCTCTCTCGTCGTAACAAAGTTGGGGACAGCATCGTCGGTGAATAAGTTATAAAGTTCTTCTTTCGAAACCTATTCTGAAGGCCTACTTTTATCGCAGTTTTAACAACTGGCCCATGGCGTGGTGCTGAATGTCGATAATGGAGTTTGCACCCTGGTAGGTGGCCGTCAGCACTGCGGGAGACATGGTGCATGGAGAGTTTTAAGCAATTATGCAATCTAATTCCACCATACTGGTCCTTGTGAGGGCCTTCGTAGAAATTGTATTGTATATAACGCAAAACGTTATTCGGGAAGCAGTTGCTGCATAAAATATTTAAAAATTTTCTTTTAAACTGACTTTAGTTAGTTTTCGAGAGCGCGTTTGAGCACCCTATATCAGGCGTCTTTCCAAACTGAAGAACGAACTATGTAGACTAATGCCTATTTCCTGTCACTTCGTTTCTGGCCTTCAGACACCCATAGTGATAATTTAACGAGTAATTGTGACCGATAGCCCGATCCCGCGCTAACGTACAAGTCTTAATAAGTCTGTAGGTCGCTGCATGACATCGACGTCCTTAGACATGAAAGGGTAGAAGCAAGAAAAGTTCCGCTAACGACTAGTCGCACAGATTTTTTAGCGCATTAGCCGCAGAACCTGACGTTAGGGTTACCAAACATCGAAGTACACAGAATTGATCAGGTAGAAAATGCATGGCAAAGGAAATAGCTAAAATAGCTGCGTATAAACAAAAGATAACAAAGTGGGCATCATAGTTCTCTCCGGCTAGACCGAAAGCCAGCGCGAAAACGACTTCGAGGGACAAATGCAATGTCGAAGAAATGTAAGGGATGAAACTGTCTGCACATGCACTTGGCAACCATTACGCACTGACCTAATGTTAGTGGTACTGGTAGACTGGCCTTCAAGCACTCCGGGGAAGAACGTGAGAGGAGAGAGGCGAGGAGGAACAACAGGGGGTTGAAGTAAGCACAGCGTTGTCTGTGAAGCTAATCGGGCGCTTTCTTTGGAACAGCTACTCTGACCCGGTCAATGCTGGCCACGTCCTCCTTGTCACCGCGATGGATTCGGTGGGGTCCAGGTATTACTGAAGACCGTCCGTCAGGGGATGATTCCGACGACCTTCTCACGCGGTCACACTGAACGAAAACGTGAGTGTAGTCAGTCATGCCTTTTTCCACGTAAGACTCGGTCGATATAATTCGCGGCGGAATCGATGAGCGCAAATGCAGGAATTATGGAGGCCGTTTACGAGACTGCGGGAGTCGTCGTCGGCACCGCGAGAGGACCACCTCTCCTGAAAGTCTGAGGGTAGCGCCTAGCATTAAGTCGGTCGCGTTTAAGTCAACGCCCGCCGTCAGTACCACTAAAATGCCAAGAAGTGGTAAAGGGAGGTGGTCCTTCCAGTTCGCAGCGTCCTCCGAGATACATAGGGCAGTCTTAAGTTGAAGTTGGAAACGCTAGACAATGATGTTAGTTACTGGGTGGTTGGCTGTCGTCCGAATGTGTACGTAGCCACGAAGGTGAGGAAATCTTACGAAATTGCTTAAGCGTACTGGCACTAAATATGGCGATCCAACGACTGACGGAGGCCTTAATGATGGTATCGGCCTCCACATACGGTAAAGGAGTGGCTTCGGCTGAACCAGCACAACGACCGACTGAGGTAAAGAGGTGCGTGTAGCTATTCGATGCGGCCGAGAGGCCTACGTTACCCCGATGAACGTGGCTGAACCGTACGTCAGAGATTGGGAAAGAACCTAGTGGAGATTTTCTATGGCACCGAGCCTTGTTCAGCTGGCAATCAAGAAATGTCCGTGCCCAAGCCTTGAAATTCTTCACGAATGGAAGCAAATATTTTAGTTCCATATTCATACACCAATAATGAGGAAGAAAACTGGTTGAACATCGGAAAAATGTGTTATCTGGGTTTTCAGACTCGCGCATGAATGCATCGAAGATAACGTAGCAACAG
>CACRXP010001257.1:65317-75525 GCA_902702965.1 Spirometra erinaceieuropaei
ACCAGTGTGGCGAGTTTGGAGGCGACTACATAGGACTCTATGTGTCGGCGCCAGGTCGATACATCGATCGACTGAGTTCTCATCCGAGGCCTTGATTTAAATCAATTATCGGCCTCTCTTGCTTCTGGTGTGGACAGCCACGTGTGATAATCCGCCAGCCCGTAGCACAGCCAGCCCGCGTTGGTGTATACGTAGCCCAAGCATACGTTTAGTTTTGCCTGTGCAATAACAAGGGCAGTTTAGGCGCCAATCCAAAACGCAGCTGCGTAAGATTGTCTGCAGTGGACGGTAGGATAAGGTTACTAAATTGCAGTGCCTTTGAAGTGTACGCAGAGCGAATGGCTACCCACGCAAATTCTTCAACCGGAGCTTGCATACACAAGACGGGAGATCAAACCGCGTTGGACTAGTATGTTGGCGGGTGCTCCTTTACGTCAAGAAGACCTCGGAAGTTGTTAGTCGTCTTGTCACGCCCTTCGGAGCTGGGGTACACACTGGCAGGAAGCAGCCACCAGGCGCCAAGTTATGAGACCGAAAAGCTACTTGTAACGACACAGAAACTTCTGGAGTCGTTTGCCGAATCTGATGTGATTGCGTACAAAGCAACTACGTCCAAGAAACAGAAAACTGTTCCGGACGCACATTTCCGAACACGCAGTCACAGTAGAGAGGGATTATGCCAACGCTGAGGTATTATCCGGATCCGAACACACCTTGGAGTTCGTCTAAGCCGAAATGCTTGCGAGGGGTGACAACCTCGTGGGCCGCGGGCTTAGTGAGTTATGACTCGTCGGCCGACGGTCAACAAAGAAAGGCAGTGGCCTCAGTCCTGTTTACTTAGTCATTAAACTTCGTCTAAGCAGCGTAATTAGTCATTTTTAATAACCAGCACTCACGGTAATTAAGGCCTCTGATGCAGACAGTCAAAACATCATCGCGCCAAGTACGAGCATTGACAATGAATACCAGAGCTGCTAGTTTTGACAGACCACGTCATCTAATTACTGCAACACTCGGGAGTCCACTGTGCCTATCTTTTGCCGTTTATGATCATGAGCTCGGGTAGTTGACCCAGAACGTCAAACGCGATCTACTCTCGGTCTTCCCTGTTATAGCACCAACAGTTTTTAACTCTTTCAGTTGTGTCAGAAGTGTGCATGTGAGCTCCAAGGCACGTATGAGGTGATTTTGACCGTAGGGGAGGGTGGGAGTGCGTAGGAGAGGGGCTAGACATTACCTGTGCACACATTTTTGGTAGCTGCGACGTCAAGTCTGGGGCGGGAGATCAGTAAATGAAGACTGATGCAGCAGATCCCAATTACCGTAATTAAAACAGCAGGCAGTATGCACGTACGTATTCTTAAAATAGTCAATAAAAACGGTCAAATTGTTAATCCTGACAGCTGAATCCTGTGAGCTATAAATTTATAGAATAAAATTTACTATTTTGGGAATAAATCTAAGTGCGTTTTATTTACCGTTGACCTCCAAAAAGGGATCTTAGGCATATTAGAACCTTAAAATCTTTAATCACAATTCATTGCCTTTATACAGTGAAATTTCCCGTTTATTATCGGTCTATGAGGTCTGCTCTGCCTCGCCAATGTTAATGTGGGATATTAAAAGACAGGCATTTGATTTATTGACGTTTAACTACATTGAAAAAATTATAAAATACGCATTACGGGAGAGGAGGTCGAGGGGTCTTAACTGAAGCCGGAGGCCGCAGTTATGATGGCGGCTCGAGAAATGCGATTAAAAAAGCAAGCGACAGTAACATTGACAGTGACGACGACAATGATGAGGACGAGAGGAAAGACAGCAGCGGTTATGGTGATGGAGCTGCTAATAGGGACCACATAAACCTTCACAATGGCAACACAGCGCATTCCTCACTCTGATGGATCTGACACTTAAAACTGACATGACACGCTAACAATCATCTCCTGAAAGTTGTTAGCTGGCGGGATTGCACAGTACTCCTTTGGAACGAGGGCTTGACTAGATTGCATCCTGCTTAATGTGGCCTTCATGACATCTCTCATAACCTGTAAGATCGGGGCTCCGTGGGACACGCTTTAGACGCAGACCTGTTTTATGTCGGCCGCTGCGTTCAGCCGTACTCCAGATGCTTCTGCCACAGCTCCACCTCTAAAATCCCCATAGTAACTGAAAAGGACCATGCATAGGAAGCCGTGCAGCCTGCACGGACAACGGTAACTGTAGGAATTGGAATGTCTTAAATGCTCACCTGTTATGCACGTAATTTAGATTGCACTAATATACCTTCCTTGAATACTAATTATAACCACGAAGGAAAATGATTTGCTCGTCACATTTCACGACCAGTGCATGTGCACGTAGCATTTGAATGACACTACCGATTTGTAGTTTTGTGAGGAACTACGATGAATTTAATTTAAAATGGCCAGTACAGCGCTCGAAATAAATCTTGCCGTTACATAATGCCAATGTAAACATTGGGCTAAAAGCTTATGTCTCTGCCTGTGCATAGGGTATTACTCTTTCACAGATAAAAATTATTTCTGACGGAGTATAAATTTTAAAACTAGTCCTTTCAGAACAAGGTACAGCAAACAAACAGCGATTATTCTAGTTTTCGACATTCCTTAAAAACTTACGATAATAGTTACCAACTGAAGGTTGACGCTTTTTGGAGCACAAATGTTCCCTTGAAGTAGACAATGAACTTATAAAGAACATAATAATTGCACGGACTTAGAACTAAACTTAGAAATTTCGTGCTCGCAAGGCAAATTCACTTATGTCTACCTCGAAATATTGTCGTAAAAAGATCAACGATAAATAATTTTATCAGAGGAAAATGAATTTTAAGTAGTGCATAGTAAATCTTCTCCTATTTTTTGTTTTTGATGATAAACCTTTAATCGCTGGTAAGGAAGCTGTATTTCTCAAGTTTTGGAAGTCAAACAGAAGTGACTTCCTCAACAACTGACGAGTTGTCGCATGGATGTGCCCTAATTGAACCACTTGATGATGGAGAAAACGACAAGAGCTTTACAACGAATATTTCTAACGCAACTCAATTTATTTTGGCGCGCTCTAGAACGCTCCATCATTCAGATATAGTAATAGAATTTTGCCAATGCTAGGGAGGGGTGGTTGGGGGGGGGGTGTTCTTTGAACAATGAAAGCGATATATGGTTACTAAACGCTAGTCAGTAGTGATTTCTTCGTACTGCAGTTATGGCAGCCTAGGAGGCCCTTACGTTCTACGGTGGAGTCACGTTCTAGGAAGTAGACCACTTGTATCAATATAAATACACTCTTTTACATTCTTATAAATTTGTGGCTTGAGTTTTATCAAACACTAGGGAGCAGAGACATTTTTAAGCAATCTCCTTTCGAGCTCTCAAACCTTCTTTGGAAAATATAGGTATTTATACCTGAGGGCCCTGTACAAAGTGCACAACTTCCAGAACAAAACTGGCGTCTTCCGTGAATATGAAACCACAGACAACAAACTTACGTACTACCTTTGTTCGCAGCCATATGAGTAAATATTACAGGCCTCTGTCGACTGATACGTATAATGAGCAAGATAACATGCGAGTGACGTTCACCTGTCTATCCTGATTGCAGAACAGGGATCGATACGTCCATTATATTTTTGGAGATCGGGCTCAAGAGCTCATCGATACTGCCACGCAGTGACGACCAGTCGGTTTTCCAGACGTCTTGTTGACGCTATCGACTACCTTTAAGTGTCTCTAGAAAAAGACTTGGGTGGAAGTGGCTGAGTTTGTCCGCTTGAGTTCTATGGGTCGCCGATGAATTCGCGCTTCAGGGAGGCGTTGTCAGTACCACAACTCTGTACGTTTCCAACTTGGTGTTGAGCAGCCCCCACAACGGGCTGCGCTGCAGACTCGCTGGATCCTAACTGGGCGCGCATTAATCGGACTGCGCAGCAGCCGTGCGAGCCCATAACTACTGCCGAACATGGAGGGGGGGGGGTATTGTGACCCCCCCCCGCCCAGACGTTGACCAACAGCCCACCTCAGCCGCTGCGCCCAACTCCATCACCAGTTGGCTGGGAGGCTCGGACAGCCGAGCAGAACGTGGAAGAGGGACTGCGGCCGACAGCGGAGAATGCATCTCAACAGCACATCAGCGCATTCCTCGCTATAATTAACCTGAAGTAATAAGTGTCGTGGATAACAAGGTTGACAACTGACGGGGTAACAAAGCCTTTCTCAGGACTGAGAGTGAAGGTGTCATGGCCCCCTCTTAATGGGGATATTTATGGCACTTTCACGTACGTGAAATACAGGCCGCTCTCATGACATGCTGTGGGACCAATTAGCGTGCACAGCACGCATAGAAGGGCTCCTTGGTTTTGTTTCACCCTGCATCCGAGTCCACCTCTGATCACCTTGATAGTATCTTACCGTCGGAGCCAGGTGTGTGAGGAAGGGAAGGGTGTAGGTCCTTGGTGCTAGGCCCATTTCGTGGGCTACAAGATAGACGTCCTTGTCGTTCGCGACTGTCGAACTGACATTGAGGAGACGGCAGGTCGGATTCCGAAGATCCAACTGGCGTCGGAGACCACGGCTGTTATATGATCTCCGATGTGGACACTAAAGATTATACTTCCCAGTTAGGAGAGGTCTACAGTACCTAGACGCTGATCAATGACAGGGATCGTGCGATCACCTAATCTAACATCTGAAGTCGCTTGATGCCTGATCTCTGCCCTCGCCGTGTTTACGGTTAGTTCGAAGCTAATGCAGGCTCCGTTGTATGTCCACTGTCGTCGGCGAATTAAAAGTATTGTATCCTGACCCAACGGACTTTTATCATGGCCCTTATATGTGAGATCTTGGACAGCTTCTCCTCATTTCGATAGAAAACGTTAAAGTCATTCATAATTGTATGTCCATTAATATTACCGAGTACACGGGTCTTGAAAAGGGTTGGGGAGAGCGCGCATGTCTATTTCGCCCCAAGACAGTAATTTGGTTTTCGTGACGCGGGCTTGCATACCGTCAAGTATTTTTACAGTTATGTCAACCTACCTGACCAATCAACTTGTGTCCTTATTTTCCAGACACTGTTTCTGTTCACAGTGCCAAGGGCGTTTTAGAGATTGGCGAGAGTCATGTATATTATTGGCTCCATTTCTCGGCATATCCCCTACAAGTGACAGACTGCAAAGCCCATGCCAGACGTTGCGTGGTGTCTTGAGAATCCACACTGATTGATTAAATTTAAATGGCACTCGAAGATTCACCATGATAGTGTCGTGGACGACCGCCCGCAGTCCGATTCGCTTTGCACCATCTTACTCCTCCCTATGCCCTGTATCGTCCTCAATTTTGTGCCTTTTCTGTCGAGTATAGCCAGACTGTGTTCAGTCAGATTCCCAATTGAAATGTTCGCTTTCCTCGGGAATATTTTCTCGAGATGAATAGATGGTATTCAGTCTTACATTCAGCGTCGCACATTGCATTTTCCACCAGAACGTACCAAAACTCTCTCTTCACGACGATCATGCAGTCCAGTGCCTGCCACTGACGCGAGCGTGGTCGTAGCAGTGTTATAATCCTACAATTATGGAGGTTTGGAGACACGTATGTTATGAAAAGACTGTGTCCGCTGCTGTTGCAGCTCTCCACACCTCAACGACCAAGTATCTCCTTATATGTGACTTAATCTGCGGATGCTCGTGTAGTGAAATCTCTGAAAACAGCCACTTTGCTTGTGAAGTATCCGATATGGTTTAAATCCACTACAACCTTTTATGAATCGCATATGGTATCTTCTTAATCGATATATATAAAAATGGAAGGGTTTTTTTCTGTGTTATATGTTATCTCCGAAAGTACTGCACCGATTCCGGTGAAATTTGGACGCAGCCCGACCCGCGCATAGGGCCGAGTTTTTGTCTGTTCAATTTTGTAATTATGCCGATGGTAGGCCTGTGATGGGCAAAAAACTGGATTTTTTCCGGCATAACAACACCACCTGCTGCGGCCACTTTACCTACATCCACGCGGACACATGTGCGCCCAGACTGTGGCCACTTGACCGACATTCGATCAAACGCACGTGCTCCACCCGACTGCCGCGCTCACCCCACCACCCACCCTGCATACACTTGAGCAGGCCCTCCACCCTCTCTGGGCCGATGCATTATGGGCCGCCAGAGCACCAACCCTGGGGCAAAAAAACGCAACACTTGGACGCCACTTAAAATTGTCCCACAGTCGACATAATAGTGCCGTCACCGCTGCCTTGGGGATTTTCGGGGGGTGGGGAGTGGATGCAGTTAACACCAGCGCCTGCCTGCCCCCCCCCCCGCACAACCCATATAAGGGGCCTTTCACCCAGTGTCAGTTCAGTATTGTGCAGCTCGGCTTGCGGAAGCCCTGCTACGGTCACGGCTACCGCGTTCTGCAGCTTCAGGACTGCTTCGTTCAGCAACAGAATGAACACAGCCAGCTGGGAGTGGCCGAATGGCGCCAGCGAGGAACAGCAGACCAGCGTCAAACACGACTCCGTGCTCAGCATTCACGCAGACTGATTCTGTTGTAAACGACGGTACGACAACAACCGTTGAAAGACTAATGATTTTAGGGTAAGGAGATACCATTTATACCGGAGACCGATTCCAACGCAACATCCATTTACTTATCGGGATGGTACCGATGGATATCACTTCAATGTTAAGATGATAAATGCAGTCTGTGACGAGGTAACGCACATGAAATGCAGCGCAATGAACCCCTACTCAAACCGACTTATGATGCGACAGAATGTTAGTAATTCCCCTTTTGAAATGTCGTAAATTGCTTCATCACTGCATTGTGGATATGTATGCAAAAATCGAAACTGAACGCCTGCTTTTAATGCGCTTGAATTATACCAAGCTGCGCTCTGAAGAGTATATTCCTTTGCCTGATGCTGTTGTAAACGACGGTAATACAGATAACGTCGTAAGACTAACGCTTTTGTCGTCCACATACGCAGAGAGTCCACGCCATATGTTCGAGTACGCTCGGGGTGCAATTGCTTACGTTTGTCAGAAAGGGGCGTCCAGACCTACTCATTACATTCACCTGCAATCCAGCTTGGGGGATGTTTATCAGCTCTTACCTCCTGGGCTATCGCCGGTAAATAGGTATGACATCACAGCACGTGTTTTCAAGAAGAAACTGCAATCGCTGATGAACTTCAAGGTGAAACACGAGGTGGTTCGGTCTGTGTTTTAGGTTGGTTTTAGGTCTGGATGTATTAGGTGGAACGGCAAAAGACGGAACTGCCCCATGCACATGTCCTGATCTGGCTCTATAACAAGATCGCATCCAACGAAATCGACGACGCAGTATGCGGCGAATTACCTGATATCGACGTCGACAATGATTTGCATGAAGTTGTGGCGAAGAATATGACACATGGACCTTGGATGCACTGAATCCCAATTCTCCAACCCCCCACCCCCTCCCCGGCATGATAAACGGAAGTCCCTTATACCGAAAACGATCAGCGGAAGACATCGGCAAATTGGCAACCGTACGAATGCGAATCGGTGACATAGAAGTCGGTCACCGCTGCGTTGTTTCGTATTCGCCTCTGCTTTTAAAAGCAAACGCAGCTCACATAGACGTGGAACACTGCAATTTTGGGAAATGAATTAGGTACATTTGTAGGTACGTGAATAAAGGCAGCGACCTGGCCGTTTTCGGCCTGCAACACGAAAGGAGATAAAGGGATGCGGACATACAACACAATGAAATCGCACAGTATTGGGCTGGAAGATGCGTAAACGGCAAGAAATCCATTTGGCGAATTCTTTCATTCCCCATCCATGAGCGAAGTCCAGGTGTTGTTCGCTTACAGTACAGTTAAAGAATGGGCAATGCGTTTACTTTACCGATGCAAACGCGCAACAGGTTGCCTTAGGTCCACTGGCAACAACATTAACTGCGTTCTCCACGTTCAGCCAAAGTGACGCGTTTGCGAAAACACTGCCGCATTCGAAAGTGCCTACGTATTACACAGGGAATGTGTGTCGAAAATCATCCGAACAACGCAAACGAGGAGTGCGAGTGGACGGATACCCCGGCATACTGAAAGGAACTGCGATAGGCAGACTGCATACCGTGCATCCCAATCTTACTTCGCATGGTGTTGACGAATGTGCCACGTCCAACGTCTTTCCAACAGTTGAAATCTGTCAACGGCGCTACGCATGCCACTTTCAGCAGTGCGTGTCAGGCTCTTCAGTTACTGGAGAACAATCAACAGTAGGGACGTATGTATTAATGACGCCTGCAACACATTCCATCCACATCAAATTCATGCATTGTTTGCAGTCATACTGACCTCATTCTCTCCTCATCCCCAACAGATTTACCGGAGAAATAGAATTTGCACATGGCTGAAGATACCTTCCGTCAACTATGCAAGGAAAATTCAAATGTGGTATGCACAGCAGGAATCTACAGTGAGGCGTTAATATTGATTGAGGATATGTACACAGAAATCGCGAACAAAGTTCTTAACCAACTGGGAATGTCCCCGCAAAACCAATCTGCAGCTGCTTCGTTTGATGTGGATTGGCGTCATGAGCAAAATGAAACACGGTTCTACTTCTGCCATGCTTGCAATCAAACATTCACAAGCTAAGACTGGAGCAGAATGACATTTACGATCAAATACTGCGGAATGTCAGTAACGGGGTTGGAGGAATCTTCTTCCTGGATGCGCCAGGAGGGATTGACAAAACGTTCCCACTACGACCTATTCTGACGGCAATTCGATCCAATAAATGACATAGTCCTGGCACTTGCATCCCCGGAATAGCTGCAACTCTGCTACCTGGCAGAAAACCCGTTCATTCTGCTTCGAAATTGCCTTTGAATGCGCAATTCATTGAAACTCCCGCGTGTAACATTTCCAATGCATCCGGCATGGGAAAAGTACTGCAGAAATGCAAACCTATTGTTTGGGATGAATGCACAATGGCGCAAAAAAGCGCTCGAGTCCCCTGATCGAACACTGCAGGATTTTCGAGGAAACAGCAGACCATTTCTTATGCACTGCTACGGCTTGCAGGAGACTTCAGGCCACCATTGTCTCGATCGACACCGGTGGACGAAATAAATGCCAGCCGTCACCACATACTCCGGAATTCTCGAGCGCGACTGGGTGCAGCATAAAATTGCCCTGCCTTTGACAGCGTCTAGAAGGACAATCCTGGGTTTCGCACACAAGACGTACCGCCAACCGGTGACGCTTACATTTTTCTTAATTGGGAACGTGCTCCCTCCTCTTTCCCTTATTTCCCAATTCATCAGATTGAGCCACAGCAAGGCGTGGCGGGGTCCGGCTAGTAGCGTATAAAAATTTGAGATTTTCCTTGTACGGGAAATAGACAGATTGTAGTTTTGGAAACCCTCGATGCAAATGCAACGGCAGGACGGGTTCAAAATCACTCGGGAATTTACAAAGTTTTTTAAACCAAATTATACTCTTCTTTCGCGTATAAAGTTTAAAAAAGACGTAATTTGATAGCAAATGAGCAGAAGGACGAACACGTTTGTGCATTCCTCCTATAGAATATATTTTAATCTGTGAGAACATCGAAAATCAATAAGAAAAATTCGTACCACTTAAGTTGCCATTTTTTGCGGAGTGCAGTTTTTGCAGACGGTCGGAAAGAACCTCGGTCAAAAGCCCGCGTTCTGACGTGACCGAAATATCATGGGATTATGCTGCACGACAATTAGCATTACAACCCTACTTGTGTTATTTTTCGAATCAAGCACACATTTCTGAATTTCGGTTAATATTTCACGAGATAGCGCATCCACTGTATACTTACCTGCTTCAGACTTGATGGCTCCTTAGAGTTTAGAATTGCCAGTAAACATGCCACAGTCACAACCTAGGTTAGCGGGTCAATCGTTGACGAAGACTAGGAAGAGAAATGGCCCAAGAACTGAAATTTGGTTGACGCCACTTAAAACGGCAATAGGGTTTGACTTCGTGGAAATAACGCATGCGACTTGTGATTCCCCTCTGACAGACTGCGTAATCCCTATCAGCAACTTTCCTCTTATCCCAACTTCAGAAAGTGTAAATTATATGTTTTCGTGGAGTGTTCTCGACAGTCTCGCAAGGTCTGCGTATTATGTCGGGCCCGCTCTCCTCCTCCTCCTCCT
>CACRXP010001258.1:0-11254 GCA_902702965.1 Spirometra erinaceieuropaei
TCCACCGGGCCTGCCGTTATTGTAACAGCAACGATCTCCTCAAGAAAGAGCTTGCTTGCCTGCATCGGCTATTTAGATTTAAGAGATATCCGATTAGTTTTTTAAAGAACTGCACAATGCACCAAGCACAACTGCAAGACTCCACTCCAAACGGAGATATTTTGGCACGAAAATCCTACTCCCTGCCATATATACTGGGAACCTTTGTAATAATCGCCCGACAGTTAAGTCGTTTTGGTATTCAAAATGCCTACAAACTAGCATCCTGACAACGCACAGCACTATCTCAAATCAAAGATCCCCTCCCCAAAGAGCAACAAATAAACGTACTTTATCGCACTCTGTGCGCAAATCGCTCTTGTGTGTATGTTAGTCATACAGGTCGAAGCCTGGGCATCTGTAGGAATGAACACAAACTGGCTGTCCGTCGCCTTGACCTCCTGTCCCTCGTCCGTGTGCACGCACTCGGGCGTGATCACCGATTCAGTCGGGATGACACTGAGAGCGTAGCCACAACCAACAGAAAACGAGCCAGATAATTTCTCGGGGCCTGGTACTCCAATGCAGGTAGCATCAAACGCTATGTTGTCATGGCCGACCATTACGAGGGCCTACGCTCACGACTCACTGCCCCCTGCCCTAATTCTGCATCAACTGCCAGCTGATGATCGTGGATACGTGAAGAGGCTGATTTTCCCGTTTGGCCACAATATGCGACATCACAGGCATCGTATAGGATCTTGAGGACGACTTGTTTCTTGCCAAGATGGCCAGCCGTATCCTTGGGGTGTACAAGCTGACTGCGTAACAATGGCGCAAGCACCAAGCGAATAATAATTTTTTCTGCAAATCCGGAACTTTGAATCTTTTTGCATATCCACTCAATTCTAGCGACCACCTGGATAACCAGCATGCAAGATTTGCTTAATTAAGTTCCGCACTTCTCCCAAAGATTGTTCTTACCCTGAAATCATATTTCTCGGGATGCCTACCCTCCAATATTTATATATTCATCTTTTGTAGAAGTGAGATATTTTGAATTAAATACAAGTTTATTGTGTACATTCTGGCAGCTATTCTCCCCACTGGCCGTCAGCCTACAAACATTCATCCATTGAAAGACGTTTGGACGTCTCACTGGAAGGAAATTAAATCCATGAGTCTTCAGAACAGGAGGAATCAACAGTTGTCAACATGTATCATTTTCCTAAAATGCCCAAAATTGATATTTTGTTACGACCGATAATCTCACTAATCGGTGCACCAAACTAGTGGATTTTCAAGTGGGTATTTCACCAATTAAATCTGCCTACGTAGAACTCGAATGACTTTTTTAAGGACTAAGAAGGGTTTACAAATAAACTGGATGGAGTCTTAGCTACATATGACGAGATAAGGGTATCATTCAATGCAAACTTGTTGTTTACCTTGATTTCGTTGCATTGGAGAACTGCTTCAAGTCAGCACCTTCGAGGTGTTTGCAGACGCTTCATTCCAGCTCATAGATCTCTGTCAGGAAACAATGTTATCGGCAATTAAGTGGTACTCTTCTGGTTCACCCATATCCGTTTCCTTGGCAGATACCGTAATGCAGAAATTAGCGGGCATGATTATTCCCACAGTTAACCCAAAATTCTGGCTTCACTACGTAAATGACATTTTTATCATCGTCAAGAAAAATTAGTTAAATCTGCTCCATACTAATGTTAACTCTATATTTCCAGGAACCAAGTATACTTCCGAAATGAAAGTTGATGGACAACTCCCATTTCCTCCTAAGTTGGAAAACTGATGGATCACTTCATGCATCAGTTTATCGCAAAGAGGCATATTCAGAGAGCATTCCAAATTTTGAGAGTAACCACCATTTCTTTCATAATCAGAGTTCAGTAAAGAGCCTTCTAAATCGAGCTACGAAGGACTGTTCTGGTAAGGAAAGTTATCGCGCAGAAACGAAATGTCTTTTTAAACTATTTCGCCCAAATTAATGTCCGCATGATTTTTTACGTCAAACAGAGAGGCACCAGCAATTCAAGGGGGGAACTATCTCCAAGGTTACGAAGGCAGTTATCTGGCGGACTCTCCATATGTGAAAGACGTATTCGAGCTGGTCGAACGACAACTAAAAAAATATCAGACACACGTAGCACACCAACCGCCGGCTACCTTATGCACACAATCCGTACATCCCAAGGACAGGGTTGACTACCTCGGTAAAAAAAGCTGCTATTTGCAAGATCTCATGTGTCACTTGTGACGTCGTCTCCTGCGGTCAAACTGGAAAATCGGTCTCGGCTCACGAAAATCAGTTAGCGGTGAAGTGGCTATGCACACACTAAGCACAAATTTGCGTGGGAGGACACTCACACTGTTGGCGCCTGCCCAATAAGGAAAGGCCGCGTCAATTGTTTGGACTGTCCAGCCAAATACTGTGGCATGAACGACCAACCATTAAGGTCGCACATGTATGAGCATTCTCTAGCTGTAAAGCGAAAAGATGTATGATCGCATGTTGCCATGCATAGACGCGAAAATAATCATCAAGTAGGCTTCGAAAGGGTAGAAGTAATCGGCCGAGCTGGAAGCAAAATGGCGAGAGAGATAATCGAGGCCTCGCAATCCAAAGCCAAATCAATCAACCGTAGGATCGACCTGCCGGCGCCAAACGAGGCCACACCATTTGAGCATGAAAGGAGGGTCATTGAGAAGAGAGAACGATGGACCTATCAGTAGTGAGTAAAAAGACATATTTAAGCCATGTATTTCCACCTTCTGTCTATCTCCGATGATGCGCTCAAGTACGAGTGTGAAACGTCGGATGAAAAAACCATCCTCCACAGAGATCTCTTTCCCTTTTCCTTCCGTATATATATATATATATATATATATCTGCGAGCAGGGACGACAGAGAATGCGGGTAGATTGATACAGCACTGTTTCGGGCTTATTCTGCCTTCATTCAGCCAATCATAACCCTGACCACCAGCAGCTGAGACCAGAAACGCAAACATGCGCACAGACGCACCTGGCGCAGTCGGTCCACCGCTGAGGCCTACCAGATGGGTCATAAGCACTTCATCGAACCGAAGTTCATCAGTGCCTCGCCACCTGTCATTCTCTGTCGCTGCAGATCGGGTATTTATCAATCAGGAATGGGCGCACACCGATCTATTGGCTTCACAAAGCAAACAAGCTCCGTATGTGTGGCAAAGGTCACGAACAGGCAACCAATTACCAGGCCGTTCGATGAAGTGCTTATGACCCATCTGGTAGGCCTCAGTGGTGGACCGACTGCGCCAGGTGCGTCT
The DNA here is from genome assembly GCA_902702965.1 of Spirometra erinaceieuropaei. NCBI lineage: Eukaryota > Metazoa > Platyhelminthes > Cestoda > Diphyllobothriidea > Diphyllobothriidae > Spirometra > Spirometra erinaceieuropaei. The sequence continues at coordinate 3,309 of CACRXP010001258.1, forward strand.
GTGCGCATGTTTGTGTTTCTGGTCTCAGCTGCTGGTGGTCAGGGTTATGATTGGCTGAATGAAGGCAGAATAAGCCCGAAACAGTGCTGTATCAATCTACCCGCATTCTCTGTCGTCCCTCCTCGCTGCTATTATGACTTGGCCGACTTCGGCCTGGTAATTGGTTGCCTGTTCGTGACCTTTGCCACACATACGGAGCTTGTTTGCTTTGTGAAGCCAATAGATCGGTGTGCGCCCATTCCTGATTGATATATATATCTATATATATTGAAAATAAGTAAGATTCTTTGGGAAGGGAATAAACTTTAATGAGTAAATTGTCGAGTCTGGTTCCCCAGCTCGTCGTCAGACTTTTGGACTATGTACAAAAACAGTTAACTATTTAACCGTGTCTAACAAGTGATTCTATGGTTGACCGAAGCCTGCGCCAATGCGCATCAACGATTTTCGTCATCCCCTCGGCATTGGCTGCGCTCGCTTCCATTTTTCTTGAGAAATTTGTATGTGGCATCTAAATCAATATGCTCATTGATGCATGCCTCATCTGAGTGCATTGCCTCCAGGAATACGCGGCCTTTCCTTATTGGGTGGGCGCCAACAATGCGGGTGTTCTCCCATGCAAATTCGTGTCCAGTGTCCAGTATGTGCACAGCAGATCGGATATGCATTCACTCAGGGATGGGCGCACACCGATCCATTGGCTTCCCGAAGCAAACAAGCTTCGTATGGGCGATAGAGGTCATGAACAGGCAACCACCTACCAGGCCGAAGTCGGCGCTTATTCCTGAGTGAATAAATACCCGAGCTGCAGCTACAGGGAATGGCAGGTGGCAAGGCACTGATGAACTTCGTTTCGATGAGGTGCTTATGACCCATCTGGTAGACCCCAGTGGTGGACCAGGTGCGCCAGGTGTGTCTGTGCGCATGTCTGTGTTCCCGATACCAGCTGATGGTCGAGGATATGATTGGCTGAATGAAGGCAAACAAGCCTGAAACAATGTTGTATCAATCTACCCCCCCCCCCAGACTATGTCGTCTACCCTCTGACATTTATATATAAAGACCTGTGATGACAGCTAACGTCTAAACGACGGCCCCCAAATAGGCGTACATCTGTTGTAACAAGATCGTCACCGCCTATAAATACTGTGAGGCGCGGTACAACACTCAACTCCGACGATGAAACCTTGTTTGCTTTTGAAGCGTCAGAGCAATATAACTATGGTTCCCGAGATTGCCTCTTCTTCTGCCGGTAATGCCATTCTGCCTATATATATGTATGGGAAGTAGAGGCGATCTCAGGAACCATAGTTTTGTCGTCCTGACGTTCCAAAACCACAATAACTTCACATACTATTTATACGGATGACAACCAGGCTATCACGACGTTAATTATACGGGACTATCTTCACAGTGGACGCGAGGGAATTCGTTACTCGGCCTTGGCGCTCATCGCACGCGTCCGCCCAGGGATCGTTTTTGTATTCGCCGGGGCAGAGCTGAAAAGAGGGTGACTGCTGTCAGTATATATAATAGTGGGGCGACGCTCCCCGATCGCTTTACAGAAATCGCTGGTACCGTTTGTACCTTGGGGCTGCCATCCGAGTACCGCCAGCAGTCGCATAACGGCGCGTAATATAGGCAGAATTACATTAACAGCAAAGACAAGGGAGACTGGGATGACCATTTCTGGCCCATTAGCCGTCGTGATCCAGTTACTCCCCAGCTCGGTCCCCTTAATGAGCCCGAAATGACCATTCTAGGCTCCTATGTCTTTGTCAGTAACGTCATTCTGTATATATAGTCAAATGAATAATTTCAGAATTTATTCAATGCAGGACATTAATTAAGTCTACGGAACATGACTTTTCAGGGTCAGACCAGAAATTTCAAAGAACATTTAAATTGAAGACAATCAACTACGTGGAAATAACCACGTAGTGCTCATTCTTCAAACAAGTAGTAGTACGTGTAGTATGAAATCTATATGAAAATGTATCATACCGTACTCCCGATATACGCACTAACCAAAAGCCCTCGCATGGGTTTCGCCAATCTTCTTCCGCTGCGGGACACAGATTCGAGGAGTTCGGCTCCCAGCAATCCCTACGAGGTTTCTGGCACATGAACTCCGGAGAGGAATCAAGCAAATAGTTTCAGAAATTATTTAGTGCAGGACATGGCGTCAAGTCTCCGGGACATGACTTTTTAGGGCAAGACCCTATATATACATATATATAACGGTAGGGGCGCTCACCGATCGTTCATACGGAACTCACTCGTTCCGTTGTGCCTTAAGGGCTCTCTCTCGAGGCCAACCAGCAGCCGCACAGCGGCGCATGATATAAAGGCAGAATGGAATTACCGACAAAGACAAGGGAGACTGGAATGGCAATTTTTGGCTTATTGGCCGTCGTCAGCCAGCCATACCCAAGCCCGAAGTGTGTGTGGGTATGGCTGGCTGACGACGACTAATAAGCCAGAAATGGCCATTCCAGTCTCCCTTGTCTTTGTCGGTAATAAATTTATACATATATATATGAATGTAAACACGTTCTTTTGGAAAAAATAGAAAACTTTATTAAGTAAATTTTCGACTCTGGTTCCCCTAGTCGTCTTCATACTTTAGCAAATGTGCGCAAAACGATTAACGTTTCAAATGTGCTGAAAAATCGATATTTATTTGGCGATTGCGTCAGAAAACAGCTCCCTCTTCTGTCAGTACTGTTAAGTCCATTTAAAGTGGCAATTCTTCTTTCGGACAACCATCTGGTGACTGAATGTCAGTCTAATTTCAGATCTTGACATACAATGCCACTTTTAAGAAAAAGCCTTGGTTTACTGCTTTCTTCTATATCCCTTTTATTTTAATCAATAAATTTTATCGCTGCCGGTGCTATTCACCACAAGCCCATCCCCACATAACAGTCGGACTGAAGTCCACGCCGCTGCCAAAGCAGCCAGGATACGTAAACCCTTTCCAGTACCCCGTCCCCCCGGCCTTCATACAGTAATGCGAAAGAATCCCTCTGGCATGGACTAAGAGCTACGTCAGTTGCCCCAACGGCAACACACGCCAACTTGCGGATGCATCCCCGCTGCGGCCGTAGATGCCCGTCTGCCTGCGTGACTGCGTCCGCGCACACAGCGGCTGCCGCGGCAAGGACACCGTCAGCTTCGATCGGTTCCTGCCAACGGCTACGCGCGATCACCAGCACACACAGGGTAGACAGCACCCAACAGGCAGAGACAGCCCATTGGCTGCTTTCATCCCCTTCGAGGGGGTAGCAGGGGGCAGGAATAGGTGGCTGCCCCGAGGCTGCTACTTAAACGTCTGTGCATCCTCCCCCGGCACACCCGTTCACTCGGCCTCCTACCGTTTGGACGTCTACTTTTCGTTTCCACCGCAATCCACAATGTCTGAAGAAGTGAGTTTCCTTGCCTTATTCATCTAGTTGTGCCAGTCGCTTCTAAAAAAATACTGTTTTCCCATGCCGTTTACCAGGAAGCCTGGGTTTAGGTGCATGTTTCCTCCCACTATTTTCCAAGGGTAATTTTAGCTATGTGGATACCAGTTAAAGGCGAGGATTATCTTCCTCCGAAAGTCATACACAGGCATGGTGTTTATTTTAGGCAAGGTGGACTTTACGGAACCCTTGGTTCTGCATATCTTGATAGAAGATCGTGCATTTTTCCCTTATTTACCGCTTGTAGAGCTTCGACTGACAAATCACATAATCCTCTTCCCCCAGCCACAGGGTGAAGTCAAAATCCCAATTGATTGGGGACGATACCTCATAAAGCATTGACATATTGAAATCTTTTCTGATTAGATCAACAAAGTAGATGTACTAGCTCATGAAATACTAACTGAAATCCTGAGATGCCTTTTTTGACTCGAAAAGGTCACCTAAGTAGGGTTGCAGTATTACTTACCATGCAGCATAATCGCAATAAAATTTCAGTAGCTTCATGGCGTCGGCTTTTAAACGTACTTTTTTCCGGCCGCCTGTAAAAACCATGTCTTGTCAAAAATGACTACTTACATTGTATAAATTTTTCTCATTGATTTTCGATGTCCTTAAAAATTCAATTATATTTCAAGTAAAACATGCAACCAATATTCAATCTTATGGTCATTCGGCAGAAAATTACGTCTTCTTCCAATTTCGTACTTGAAGAAAGGATACAATTTGGTTTTTAAAAAGTTTCCAGCCATGAGATTTTTTAAGACCGGGAAATGTCCGTTCGTAAAACACTATGTTTTTGTATTTACTAGTGTTGGTTGTAAAGTTTACAGTATGACTCAAAATCACTGCTAAATTATACGACCCCGTGTCGTTTACCCTTAGTGACGTATGGAAATGTTTGGCTTTCCGTACACGGAAAATATGTAGCTTGTGGTTTGGAAACCCTGAATGCCAGTGTAACGGCAGGTCGGGTTCAATCTTACTCGAGAATTAGAAAAGTTCTCAAAAACCAAATAATTCCCTTCCTTCAATTAAAAAATTTAAGAAAGACGTAATTTTCCCCCAAGTGGGTGAAAGGATGAAAATTTTTATGCATGTTTTCCAGGTAATATATTTTAATTTATAAAGCCAATAAAAATCATCGAGAAAAATTTATATTACATAAGCCGTCATTTTGCCGGGATATGGTTGTTACAGGCGGCCGGAAAGAAGTGAGTTCAAAAGCCGGCATCCTGAAGTAACTGAAATTTTCTTTGGATTATGCTGCACGGTAATTAATACTAAAAATATATTTAAGTGACCTTTTCAAGTTAAAAAACGCATTTCCGAATTTCGGTTAACACATCTACTGTAGCTTTTTGTGTTTTGCTTTCAATTCAGGATCTTTGTAAGACTATAAAATGTACATTCGTGTATGCATAAAAGCAGGGCTCGACCTGCAATTCTGTCTTTCCCCGACTGCAGCAGCAGTCAGCTAATCAATCTACAGAAATGATACCAGTAACGGGATATCTAAGAATTAATTTTTCTAATCAAAGAAGTTTTGCGTATGACACCAAAAGGGGCAATGTGTCTAAAAACCGTTTACAAATTGTTGTATTTGACAAAATTTTGCCTTCTAGGCCGCCGCTGCACCGCCCCCAGAAGAGGTAAGCCTTTAGACTCGTTATCGCAATTGCATGACGCAGTGCCCCACGCTTCCGCCAGAGTGCACAGTTAAACAAATGCACACTTATTTATCACACCTCCTATTGGCCGATTCAGCAAGGCTTGGCTAACCGCCTACCGCTCGCCGTCTTCCGCTTATCTGACACCACTAATATTCACACAAGCACATTTATTCAGATGTGAGCAGTGTTCGCCTAGCGTCCACCACCTCCGCCCCCCGGATCGCAGTCGTTTTCATTGAAGGCTGGAAATGTTAACTTTCGCACTTCTCTGTCCCAGACCGTGGTTATGACCCTCTCGGGGAACCGACCACAGCTGGACAAGGAAGCGGAGGTCAAGTGCGTGTATGGCATTTGCGTACTTGGCTCAAAGTCGGGCGTTCCCCATCTCTGTGCAGACTCTTACATTGTAACGTAAAAGGCCCCCTCTCACATGTGCGGTCCCCGGCGTCCAGAGTTAGTTGACAGAAGTAGTCAATGTTTTGCTCTGTTTCTTTTGTTTTCATTCATGGATAGTTGTGCGTCAAATTAAAACGTGTTTGTGGAAAGATCAAGACTATGCGTGCTTACCTGTCGCCCGAAGATGTATGGCCCGGGGCCAGTTGTACAGCCTAACAAATGCACGCGTGTTTATCGAATTTCCCGATCTTTAGTAAAATGCATTTGTTCGCAGTTTCCCAATTAACTTCCACGTTTTCTCAGACCGTCCCAAGCCCACTTATTCAGAAGCGAGCATATACATGTGCAGCGAACCTGAACACTGTTCACTTAGAGCGCCTAACCCGCAGTGGTTTTCACCTGAACGTGAGAACACTATCTTTCATTTTTTCCAGACCAGACACTAGTTATGACCTTCTTAGGGAACAGGAACTGTACCCACTCCGATTCCAGCAGAAAGACGTCCAATCAATCTGTGATCTAATAATATCCGTGAAACATGTTGGGATTCATTTCTTCAATCGAAAACGCTGAATGTTCTGCTCGCATAGGATAACTGCCATAACATTTCTATATTTGACAAAACTTTGCTTTCCAGACCATCGCTTTAGCACGCTCAGAAGATGAACGTTCGCACACTGGTTGTCAAAGTTACACGATGCTGCGTTCTACGTTCTCTGTAGTGTGTTCAGAAAAACAAATAAGCATTTTTCTATCGCACTCTCAGTTGGGTGGTTCACCGATGTTTAGCAAAATGTATTCCTTACGATTCCCTACTCACATGCAGCGCCTTGGAAAGTTCATACAAGCATACTTTTTCCCCGGAAGCACCATACATAAGGCCAAATATGAGTATTGTTAAGCTAGTGCCTCCAACTAGTAGTATTTTGCAGAGTTATGCATTTAACTATAAAATAAAGTAATTGTGACCTTCTCCGGAAACCGACAACCTCTGAAGAAGGACGTCTACCGTAACCTTTGCTCCAAGTTGTCGTAATTATCGAATTTTCAAGGCCAACGACCAGTGATATGGCCTTTTTCAGGAAGTGGCAATTTTTGAACGGCGTGCGTGGAATTTGCTTTCCTCGCTCGATGCGGGCTTTTTCACCTCTGTGTGAAAATCTCCGTATTACAACGTAAAAAATAACCTACCGCCTGTATCTTCTCTGTGTGTGGAATACGCTGGCAGAAATCGTCAATGTATTGCTCGGTTAGACTGACTTTGTACGCAGCACCCGTCTGAGGTGACGTCAATATTTTCAGAGAAAGAAAGCTGAAGAAAATTATATATATTTTTTGGAGTAAATAACTGGAGCTTGCGGAGAGCACTAGCGTTCAACCCGACGAGCAATTTGGTCACTCTGGTTAACCGAAAGAAAGGTATATCCAAGAGCCTATACCTTAAAGGTCAACTAAAAACGACGGAATTAAATGAAGTGTCCGACTTTCTCCTCCCCACGTGAAACAAAACCATTGAACACTTAAAACGAATCGGCTGCTGCAATTTATTAGGTAGAGCAGGTTTTCGATCAGGAGGCCTGAAACCACTGCTCTGAGGTTCACTTCCTTGAGTACTACCTTCACACATAAAGGTTGCACGTTGCATGACTTTGTTATACACATAGAGTTATTCTCTCTTGTCCAAAAATCTTATTCTATCCAAACTTCCATCGATGTCCTATCTGACCTATGGTCTATTTATACTGTTGGTGCGTGTTTTGCTGTTTGCTTAGCCGCTTCGCTCTGTTTATGGATATATATATATATATATATATATATATATATGCAGTGATGAATGACAGGCTCCTCGCAAATGGTTAATGTGCTATTTGTAAGTTCTCCGACAGTCATTTTTTCCGAAAAGAGCTTGAGCACCCAAAATAAGGGCTCCGCGATTCGTCTGTTTTTAGACCCTCGTAAGGATAATCACGAGGCGTAATAGTGTTTTTAGACATCAACTGGTTTTTCTGATAAAACCGGAAATGTGTAGATATTACAAGGTTATTACGCAGAATTTTCGTTGTACTTTCATCCCTGATTATATAAACACATTTATCTCTACGACGCCTAACTTAAAGTCCTACCGGCATTAATAGTCGCTTTGTGATTACCTGAGGGGTCCTAAATGGGGCTCCAAGGAACAACGGAACGAGCGGGTTTCATAACCCGATCGGTGAATAGATGTTTGCCATATGCTGTGTTTATTCCCAGTTTACGTGTTTCCTACCCCCTTTTGTAGAAGAAGAAGCATAAGAAGAAGAAGGAGGAGAGCGGAGAAGATGGCGAGAAGAAGGAGGGTGGCGGTGGCGGAAAACGCGCCCAGCGAGCAACGTCCAACGTCTTCGGCATGTTCCCTCAGACACAGATTCAG
>CACRXP010001258.1:17065-55709 GCA_902702965.1 Spirometra erinaceieuropaei
TCAGGACAGAGTCAAGAAGACCGGAGACGAGGGAGGCCGCAGGTGGATGGTTTGGACGGATGCTCACCTTGGCGTTCCACCACACCCCTAGTCCACACAACAAATGGCCGGGATTTTTACCGCCACAACAATGGAGGGCGTGGCAGTGATCGCAGTTTGTGCGACGACTGCGGACAACAGGGTCTGCCAGCACACCCCCTAGATGTTGGCATTCGTTGTTGCGCAAAGATAATGCCCGAATCCGATGTGGCCCCCGTGTTGGTCCAGTGCATCTACCACGTGGCCCGTTTGGGGGGGGCACAACACACACACACACAGAAGGATCTCGAAAGTTATGAAAGCATATGGACTGGTGGCGGCCTTTTATTCTTCATTCTTCATTGAACAGATGAGCCCGGTTAAAAAATATCTTTTTCCGGACGGGGAATTGAAGTACGCCTGCATTATGAGGCCGAAAAGATCAGAGATGGGCATCCTTATCTCCCCGGCTCTTTCTTCAGCAATACTTCTGCCGTACAAACGCTAGTCTTCCGAATGCCTAAGGAGACAACTCACCGGTAAGCGGTGAACTTCATAGAGACAGTCTGGACTGAGTACTAGGGGACAACAGACTAGCAAAAGTAAGATTGGTTTCATATTAGGGCGCGTAAAATCTAATTCCTATCCAAGTAAAATGCTTATTTTTCACTGTCCATATATTGAGAGGCAGTGGCACTGCAGCATGGTGGAGTGAATGAAAAAATTGTGTCTCCAATGGGCCTCGAAAGGCATTGAATCCGCTTCTGCTAACGCAATGTGGGAATCAGTATTTATCCGTTCTCGGAAAGTGCTCGCATTGATGCTGTGGGTGGTGTGATTATTTAGCTGTGAAATCGGGGAGATGCGAAAGGTCGCGGATTTATCTAATCTTCAGTAAAGACTGCGTATCTGTTTACACACTACAGACTAGCTTACTACTCAAGTGATCGTGTGCACTCAGCTAACGGTAAACACGCTGTACGGCCGAGTGTATTCCCCGGGAGGCATTCTTACAGGAGACCTCCTTCATAGCATTCGGTGTCTGACGCATTATTCGGAATTCCAGGGTTACAAGATATCGTACTAGCAGCACAGGTAATAGCCAGTATAGTAAAATGCTAGTATCGCATCTTGTAACCCTAAAATATACTATTAGCTGCCTTCCGACAGTTAGTGAGTATTTCGCGGTTTTCCCACTGTGAGTGATAAACTTAGGTCCAAATATTCATGCATCAAATTTCGATTTGCATCTACAGGCCTTAGTGTTAACCGATCTATTCCAAGTTTGCAGTTTATTTCTGAGAAAATTAAGAGATAAAAATCATTTGAAATACCGGAAAGTAGACAGAATAAAAGCTTGACTGTCAAACGTACGTCACTTTTCTAAAAGATTCAGGTCCACGGAGAATTATCAAATCCCTTTTAGACGTTCAAAGATAGTACGCAAGCATAGAAACCTCCTTGTGGCTGGCCTTGCACTAAATTCCACCTATTCCCGTGTCCTAAATCCAACCTGAACTATGGTGGTTTTTATTCCCCCTTCATGTCGTTCAAAGACGTCCCTCGAGACTACTAGCAGGACTGGAGGGCTGCCTTAAGGGAATCTATAACCTCAGTTAGCTGGGAATTATGTGTGGCAAGAATTGGGGATCGAAATTCCCCCTCCGCACGGAAGGATCGAAAATGTTATAAAAACGTTTGGGACTGGGCGGGGTTTTATTGTTCTACGAAATAACCTAGGGTTTCGTTACTAATTCCTATTTTTTTTCTCCATCCGTTACAGCGGTCAATCGGAGAAATTAATCTGAACAGTCAAAAACATTTGGCTGTGAGAAGCGAAGGTTACGGACACGACACCTCCACTTGTCACCACTCATGACATGTGGAATGAATGAGGCCCACCCACTCTAAAAAGAAGGCCAATCAAGAATAAAAGAAGATCGAAACAGCTGCCGTTGTCACTGATGATGGATTCAAGTGAGAATTCGAAACGTCAGGCGAATAAAGCCCTTGTTACAGCGATCGCTTTTTATTCTGGTCAACTACTTCCTGGAACTCGCATCTTCGCCTGTATCAGCAAAACTGCAACTTCCTGTGCACGAATCACCCGTCTCTGTCATTGCCTCTGATGATGGGTTCAAGTGAGAATCCGAAGCGTAATGCGAATAAGGCCCTTGTTCCACTGATCGCTTCCATTTCTTATCAGAGGTAAAAGTGGTGTCGGGGAGGGAAATTTCGTTCCTTGCGGCCACAAAAGTCCCATCTGTCCACGTTCAATCAGACATTAGTCCACACAGAAATGGACATGCACTGGTTTGCTTGTCTTTAAGAAGCGAAGTAATTTGGTTTCGTGGGAGAGGCCGTAGACAGACCGCCGGTGCTCAGCTCAAGTGACCAATCAATCGGCTTCTTTGACATAAGAAGCAAATACTTCTTTGCTAAAGCCACGACTGCCGGGACTAAGAAAAACAGCCCGAATGAACTGGCTGACAGACAGCTGTTTTTGTGCTCCGAGCTCTAAGCCATGGAAGCACTCGCTATCTATAAAGATCGGTTAAATTCCAGGTCACATGCAGATTTTGGTAACCGCTTTGATAAGCTTGTAGTTTCTTAAGCACTCGATAATCGGCGAAATACTTGAATTTATCAGAATTATTTCTAGGGCGGGCCTGACGTTTATGGCGTCTATATTCTAGCCCAAGAAACAGAAAGATATTTTTCATGTTTCATGCAAAGGAAGACCGAAACAGCTGCTGTCTCGGTCTTTCCGCGTTTTAATTAGTCTACCCGCACTCTCCCGGTATGTGTCGTTTGCTTGGGCGCGTCATTTCTTGTCAGGAGGTCGCCGGTTTTTACTTCTTATCAACTAACCAGTGTCTCCTAGATGACCAGAAGCAGATGACCTTCGGTTCGATGATGATGATGATGATGAGGAGGAGGAGGATGATGATGATGATGAGGATGATGATGATGAGGATGATGATGATGATGATGGTGGTGGTGGTGATGATGATGATGATGATGATGATGATGATGATGATGATGATGATGATGATGATGATGATGATGATGATGATGATGATGATGATGATGATGATGATGATGATGATGATGATGATGATGATGATGATGATGATGATGATGATGATGATGACCTATCAGCTTAATCTCGTCTGCGTGAGGAGGTAATTATGTCTTTCTATAAGACAGACGTTGAAAAGGTAGTAGGAAGAAGTAGCAGTTCTCCCCAGACTCCGCTAACATTTTTTAATATACTCCTTTCAGTATTTGCTGTATCACGTGGTGGTCCGATAGTTTCTACCTTGTACTTCTTCACTGCCATCAGATTCGATGCTGTTTTGACCGAGAGACGCCAGAACTATCGGTTTGCGCCTACAGCAACTGATATGGCGAGGCATGACAATAAGAAACTTTATTAAAACCGAATTATACCCTTTCTTCAAATATAAAATTGGAAAAAGACGTTATTTTCTACCGAATGAGCAAGAGAATTAATATTTTTATGCATGCTTTCCATGAAATGTAATTAACTTTCTAGAGGCATCGAAAATCAATGGGAAAATGCATGCTGCATAAATAGTCACTTTTTACAGGGTATCGTTTTTGCATGCATTCGGGAAGAAGTTCGTTCTAACGTCGGCATCTTGAGATAACTGAACTACTATGGAATCCCGCTGTACAATTATTAGTTTTACAACCCTACTTAATTAATCTTTTCGAAACGAAAACGCATTTCGGAATTTCAGTTGACATTTCATGAGTTAGTCCACCTTCTGTAGCTCCCTTTTACTTAGTCTGACGAAATCTACGCACCCTTAACTAAGTTCTGAAACGCATCTCGTTTGTGAACATGGCCAGATTTTCGAAAAGAGGATCTCAGTGAGCGCAATAAGTAATACAGAATGAACTGGTAAATTTTCGCAGCGCGTTGTGTCGAAAACTCCCACAGAACAGCTGATATGTAAGGTAAGAGAAGGCAGTCTCGCTCATCATCAAAACTCCCTCAGGCAACCATGTCTTCCTTTTTCTGAAGACCGATGTGGGCGTTAATTACTTAAACAAAAGCAGTTACTAGTCAATCGGACATATTGCGGTAACTGTTATTGAGAATGCATGCAATCTAACATATACAAGCACACACACACACACCCTCAGAGATTACTTCAAGATAAACTGACATCTAAATGTGCACTCCAGCGTGTGTAGTTTGTTTTGGTGCCGTTGCCATGGTAATAACCTCTCAGTCAGGCGAAGTCCGAAGAGGTAGAAGAGGATGATCAGTTACCAAGACAACGTTCGTACTCGAATTCTTCCTGTCCATCACATTAGCATGAAATACGCGAGGATGGGCTTGTTTGGCCATAAGTGGAAAAGACTCACTCTCTGGCCAAGTTGGGGAAAAGAGGAAGATGCAAACAACAAGCTCAATGATGAAAATACCTGCTATTTGAGTAGTACCAACACAGTAACACGCATTCTCCCTTTTTCGCATTGCATGTGTAAGAGCCAAGTGGCTTTTCCCAAACTGACTGTGGATGAAGTTCTTTCAGTAATTTTGTGGGGGGAAGGACTTAATTTTTTTCGTTTTGACATGTTCGGTAATGCATATATTTGCGGAAAAACGCAAGTACTTTGGCAGGTTCTTGAAGTATCCGAATAGCCGGTAGATAGTTTGAAATCAATTCAATTTAACCATTAAGTAGTTAGGAGGATTGGCCCCGACATTCAGAAACAGGCTTATGAAACTTGTGGATATTAGTCCGCAAAACATTGGCCCAAGTAGCAAATTCAGCCGGACCGAAATTGATGTCTTCTTTTGAAAGTTTTATGTCGGGAGGTAGTTTCCATCTGTAAAATGAGCTTCTTTTCAGTTTACAAGAATTTTTCGCCTGTTGGTCTGCCGAATTCACTAAATGGTGGAACCTACTCCGACGAAAGCATAATAAAGGATTGTGGCCAGTGTTTCGTTTAGTTCAGTGCAAGCATTTCACATCAAGACCTACTCGGTGTTCTAACGGTGGCTACCAGTTCGGCGGATATGGATTATATTACTATGGTAGGGAGCGCTTACAGATCGTTCTTACAGAACTCACTCGTTCCGTTGTGCCTTACGGGCTCTCTCTCGAGCCCAACCAGCAGCCGCACAGCGGCGCGAGGTATAGGCAGAATAGCACCGGGTCGAGTGATTTCCGTTAGAACGATCGGTGAGCGCCCCCTACCATTGTATATTCTCGATCGAAACCGACAGGGCAACGGGCTCGTTGCCCAGTGGTTAGAGACATGGAATTCTGACTAACAGGTCGCGAGTTCGATCCTCGGGCGTTCCACACTTCGGGGTTGGGTATGACTGGCCGGCGACGGCTAATAAGCCAGAAACGGCCATTCCAGTCTCCCTTGTCTTCGTTGGGAATGCTATTCTGATTATACTACTGTCGGCCTCTCTCTTGCAGCGAACAGCCAGCAGTCACAAGGAAATGTTAACGTACCGTCTGCTCAGCACCCTTTTTAGATAAGGCCGACGGAAATGGATATTTGCTTAAAGTCATACGGAATGATAGTATTTAGGATGGTCCTCAATAAGGCACTCGACAGTTATGAGGGAAGATATACAATTAAATACAGTTGGGTATTTAAAGGAAGTTCTCAAAAGGGAGACAGCTTTAGCATGCATATGTGTCCATGAAATATCAGCGGCAGTCAATCTAAACGGCACAACGGCATCCAAAGGGCGCGTTTGAGGAGTCAACCGTTTTGCACATTTGCTGCACGTCTGACGACAGACAGCGTCGACATTATTCGGGAAAAAGTTTGTTGGCTTCGCAAATAACTTCATGGGCTGTCTGTCTTCCAGTGTAGTTTATCACGTGTGGGTAAACACAACAGACTTTTCCGCATAATGATGATCTGTGCCTGGAGGATTCTAGACCGTTCTAAGGTAGTGGTCCGAAGGTGACCTGCTTTTTCAACAGGTCCTGCACCATGGCCTGATCAAAGACCCTCGTCGTCATCGCTGCTTGGTCAGCCCCTAGGACTGCACTGCTGCTGCTGCCGCTCCCCGCAGAGTTTGGGAGCGCTGGAGGAATACTGAGGGAGCGCTGACTCTCCTCTAGGGCCAGAATTCGCCTCTGGACGGCAGTACGGTCCGCGGCCTGCGGAAAGGCCACCTTGTCGAAGTAGTGCAGCATAATGTCTCGATCGGATGGACAACTGATATGGAAGGCTGGCACAGCGTAGATGTGCGACATGTAGGCCCACAAACAGCGCAGATCGGGCGGAATACAGAAGTTGCCGTAAAAATGGCCGGCCACACGGACCTGCTGCACCTTGGTGGCGATGACGCAGTCCGCGTAGGCGACGCTGTCAGACTCCAGGTAGGTGGTGTGCGTCTAAATGACAGTTGAAAAGATGTTTCATCGCAAAAAACTGCTTAACTTTGTTTTAAAATCCCACTTGGCTCATAACACTGGCTAGTGGCAATGATAGGGGTGAAGAAACAGCATGTACAGTAGGTGGGCTAACTCATGAAATGTTGACAGAAATGACGAAATGCGTTTTCATCTGGAACTGCTTAATTAAGAAGCGTTGTAAAACTTATCATCGGGCAGCATAATCCCATAATAATTCAGTAACCATAGAATGCCGGCGTTCGAGCGAAAATCTTTTCGGACGCATGCAGAAACTGCACACTGTAAAAAATAACTGCTTAGGTAGCATGCATTTTTCTCCATAATTTTCGATGTTCTTAAAAATGCAATTGCATTTTATCCAGAAAATGCAAAAGATATTCATTCTTTTGCTCATTCAGTAGAAATTTATGTCTTCTTCCAATGTTATACTCGAAGGAAGAGTATAATTCGGTTGTTAAAAAGTCTCTAATTTTAAGATGTTTTAATACCGTGAGATGGTCGTTCATAAAACGTCATGTCTCTTCATTTACCATTGTGGCTTGTATAGGGAATAATGTGGCCCAAATCCACTGCTAAATTTTATGAACCCCATATGATTTCCTCCTTATACTGTAGAGACGTCTATGGTTTTGCTTACGTGGAAAACGTACGGCTTGTAGTTTGTAAACTTTGAATGCAAGTGTAACGGCAGTTTGGGTTCTAAATTATTGGGAAATTAAAAGAGTTTTTGAAAACCGAAGTATACCCTTCCTTTGAGTATAAAATTGAAAGAAGGTGTAATTTCCTGCCGAATATGCAAAAGAATGAATATTTTTATGCATTTTCTCCATAAAATATAGTTCAGTTTTTAAGGGCATCGAAAATCAATGAGAAAAGTACATACTAATTAAGTAGTCATTTATACAGAGTGTAGTTTTTTCATGCAGCCGAAAAGTAGTTCGCTCCAGAGCCGGCATCCTGAGGTAACTGAATTATTATGGAATTATGCCGCACGATGATTAGTTTTACAATCCTTCTTAGTTAATCTTTTCGAAATGAAAACTCATTTCGGAATTTCGGTTGACATTCCATGAGTTAGCCCACCTACTGTATAGTCAGTCGATAATTCGGTCGTCGCAAACTACGATGTCTGTCATGTGCCCCAAAACGTGATAGATGCAGGGCGGTGATTTGCGCGTGACAGCATGTCGCGAAAACTCCTTCCTCGCCTGCTGGGCTTGTTGACAGTCGATACGACTGGGCTCGGGCTCAGTGGACGATACGGAACAAACGGTCGACTACGTTTGCCACACGCCCGATCCGCGCACAATGGACCGCGTTTTCACAGCACCAAGAAGGAGGCGGCTCAGATCCCATCTGAGTCAGTACGCCATAGAGTTCACATTAAAAAGTATTCATTGAAGTGATTCATTGAGTGACCGATCCCATGAAATGTTGGCTAAAATTCTGAACTGCGTTTTCGATTAGGAAGGATTACTTGGTCGCGGTTGCAATACTGATTATCCGAATTACAGTTTCGAAATATTTACATATATACAGTGAGTGACCGATCCAATGAAAAGTTAGCCAAAATTCTGAAGCGCATTTTCGGTCTGGAAGGATAACTTAGGTGGGGTTGTAAGATTGATTATCTTGCGACATTATCCTATAATCTTTTGGGCTCGGCAGCATGTCAGCTTTTGAATACACTGCTTTTCAATCTCATGTAGAAACCGTACTCAGTAAAAAATGACTAGTTAATTAGCATGCATTTTTCGCACCGATTTTTAATGGACTTTCAAGTCCAAATATATCTTATAGAAACCATAAACAAAGTTATGCTTTCTTTCAGCCAATTAATAGAGAATCACGTATTCTTTATATTTTATACCCGACGAAGGAGTATAATTGGGTTTTAAAAAAGTTTCTGATTATGAGATTGTTTAAGACCGCGCAATGTCCATTCAAATAGCATCGTACCTGGCCGTTTACCACAGATCCCCATAAAATGTTCAACATAGTCCTCATCCATTGCAAAATTTTATGGACTCTCTATAATATTTTTTATAAGGCATAGAAAAATATGTGGTTTTCTTTACGCGGAGCGCATGCACCTTGTAGACTGAAGTCACTAAGCGCTAATGCAACGAATGATCAACCTCCCAATTATTCGGCAATTAGAAAACTTTTTTAAAACCTAACTATACTCCTTCTTTGAGTATAAAATATAAAGGAGACGTGATCCTCTATTACCTGACTGAAAGAAAGCATATCTTTGTTTATGGTTTCTATAAGATATATTTGAACTTGCAAGACCATCGAAAATCAATGGTAAAAATGCATGCTAATTAAGTAGTCATTCTTACCGAGTACGGTATCTACAGGAAATGGAAAAACAATGCATTCAAAAGCTGACATCTTGCCGAGTTCGAAATATTATAGAATTATGCAGCAGGATAATCAGTATTAGAACCCTACTTAGGCATTCCTTCCTGATCGAATTTCAGCCAACATTTCATGAGATCGGTCACTCACTGTACTAAGGACATATTACAGCGAGAACGGTCCCGAAAGGGCATTAGACGCCTGTACCAGTGACCCCTCAGGCGTTGTTGACAGACAAACATGATAACTTTTGAAGACTAGCTTATGTTGAGGATACATGCAAAAAGAAGGTTATAAAGCTAAACCAGCGGCCATGATGCGGCAAAAAGATGGCGTACTTTCCCCAGTGGACCGGTTCATGGACTCAGTGCACCAGACTCGATCAGGTGCAGTCAAATCTTGACTCACAGAAACTGACCGTATTAAACCGTGATAATAATTCTCCTGTTGTTACCATCGTAAGGTGTACTTGG
This sequence comes from Spirometra erinaceieuropaei, assembly GCA_902702965.1. Lineage (NCBI taxonomy): Eukaryota > Metazoa > Platyhelminthes > Cestoda > Diphyllobothriidea > Diphyllobothriidae > Spirometra > Spirometra erinaceieuropaei. The sequence goes on from CACRXP010001258.1 coordinate 26,349, forward strand.
ACCGCTGACTCTCTCAAGCTCGGAATCATGAAGACGAGGCCGAAAGCAGAGCCCGCATTTTCAACAGACAACGAGTGCTCTGCAGACCACAAGTTGAGTCATTTGATCTGCAAAAAGGTTATGCGCGCCTCCGGGTCATGCAGTTCGGTTAGCCACTGGAACTAGCAATACAGCAACACTCTCTGAAGGCCGACCAACGAAGAGGGGGAGAATTGTGCGACATCGGGCCTCAGCACAAATCGATAGTCTGCTCTGCGTTGATTGGCCCAAATGCGTGCTTTAACGCTTTGTGCTGCTCGGATAATTGGCGCGACGCTGAAGTGGACCAAAGCATTCCGGTGGGGGTCGTCCGGATGCACCGGTCGCAAACAAGGCATTTCCTGGTCCTCCAGGGCTCCCAGTGGGTTTGTTCTGTTCACCTCTGGTCGTTTTAACTCTGCCTTTCCATAAGCGGGTGAGGGAAAGGATATCGAGTATTCGGATTCACGAGCAAGTCACCCACGCTGCGCCCATCCCTTGGAAAACGCGGTATATTTTGATCCGTCGACTGAACCTCCATGTAATTCTTATAGGGCAACGGTATAGAGAAGGACACCACTTAACTGTCAGTAGACTGTGGATCGTGCCATGCGTGATTTATTACAAAGGGAGCTTTATGGGTGGGGCAACACGCTAGATAGTAAGCTGACAAAATGGAATAAAACACAGAAATTGCCTGGATTTATGTCAAAAGTCTCATCCTACGCTATTGCACGACAACGGAAATGAGAATGGTAATAAAACAACAAACAAAAACTACATTTTAAAAAATAGCGGATTTTGAGCTGAGATGTGGGGTCATGGCAAGTAATCGTTGTTAACAGTGTAATTTCTGCAACGGCCTGCAAGTGTGTGCCAAGATAGAACCCCATTTGACACGATCCACTGTCTACTGAAAGTTAAGTGGGGTCCTTCTCTACACCGCTGCCCCCTATAGGTGTTTGCTTATATTTCTACTTCTCCTGACTCGCCAATTTGAGTAGGATGGGTCGGAGTAATTTTTGCAAAAACCTACCGCACCTTAATAGCAGCACGGATAAATTGATTTCGAATAACCCAATTAGCACGTTTAATCACATTATTATACCTACAGAGCAGCAAAATGCCGTCCTCGTTTGAAGGTCAAAGTTTCTGGCGACCAGAAATTGGACGACGAGACCAAACTGCGTCAGCTCCACGACTGTTCTTGCATTTAAGATGAAAAAGCTCCCTAACTGGACAGTCTTCCCATGCGCAGCAAATGTATGACGCACTTGTCTGCAAAACTGATCAGTGCAACCAGATAGGGAGAGGACAGTGGACAATTTTATTAAAAAAATGGCTGGACATTTCGTAATGTAAGAGTGCGCCTTTAGTCGGCAATGCGTAGAAGACTACGTCCGTACTGAACACAGCCGAGTTAGACATTTATTCCATTACCTGTCATGTAGTATGCTTTATCTTGACAAAGAAGCATTTAATTCAGCCCCAAAGACTGAGGGTTGCTACGTACAATATAAGGCTGGGACTTCCAAGCAATCTACCGCAAACTCACTCAAACAAGATCAAATCTCGTGTGATGAAAATTTCCCATTACTTTATAATTTCCGACGTTACTTAAAAAATAACCAGATTGTTATAAAGTTTTATAAATGGAAGATGTAGTGACTTGGATAGAAGTAGAATTCCGCAGTTTTAACCGGAGCCTTTTACGTAGATACATCTCTCCAAATAATGCTTAAATAATTGGTATTTTTCATGTTTTTTTAAGATAACTGGCTTACAATTAACATTGAGAACCTGAAAAAAGCTGTTTCGAAGAAAAACGAGATCTACTTGTGAAAAAATCATTTTTTTACGTTTTCCAGTCTGTTCTTCTGTAAACCTAAAAAAAACCTATTCTCCAGAGCTAGTCTCGTGCTTGTAGCAAATGTTTTTGGGATTATGTCAGTATTGTATGGTGGATAACCAGAACTATAAGCCAACTTAGGTGATCATTTCAAACCGAAAAAAACATTTCATAATTTCGGTTAGTATTTCAGGAGTTAGCACACCTACTGCAGGGTGTGGTCTAAAGCCCTGTCATACTCTTGGACGCCACGATCGGAAATGTTACGCAGGAATGACGAAACAACGAGTCGATGGTTTACGTTCGTTTAGTCACCTGAACGAGGCATGTGTACGTTAGACGGTCCACAACGGCGCAATTGTTCAGTTTAGCAAGCTGTGTCTGTCATTAGTGTTCAGAATTCGATTACTTGATCCATCCTGTACTACGTACAGATGTTTTAATGCTTTGAATAACCTCTAGAAATACAACGTAACAACGGAAGTATATGTAGGATCTTTTCGTGGTAAACGTAAAAAAGGCAGGATTGTCAGGGTAGGCCAACAGCATTAGTACAAAACTCCTCTCCTAGATGACCAAAAAACACGAAAGGTTTTTTCAAAAAATCTAAGGCTTTAGTACATTTTGATGCCTTTACGGACAAGTACTCTAGGAGCAGTCAGTGCGGTTTTATGTGCCACAAAATCAGGAGGTGGACCTCATGGCGATCTAAAAACCATAGTTCAGGATTCCCTAGCGGCAGCACCGCACATTCGATTCCCTTAACTGTCCAATTATATTTCATAGAAAACATGCATAAAAATATTCATTTTTCTTCATATTTCGTAGATAATAACGGCTTTTTCCAATTTAATGATCAGAGAAAGGGTATAACTCGGTTTCAGGAAACTTTTCCAATTCCCGAATAATTTTGAACCCGCTCTGCCGTTACACTTGGATTCAGGGTTTCCAAACCACAAGCCGTATATTTTCCGCGTACGGAAGACCACGCATTTCTCTACGGTAGTAATGGGGGACTGTACAAGGTTCATAAAATTTAGCAGTGGATTTGATCATATCGTTAACTTGACAAGCCACATTGGTAAATTCAGAGGCATGACGATTTATGAACGGCCATTTCGCGGTATTTAAAAGTCCCCACAATTAGAAACTTTTTTAGAACAGAATTGTGTCCCTCCTTCGATTACATTTTTAGAAGAAGACATAATTTTCAACCGAATGAACAAAAGAATGAATATTTTTATGCATGTTTTCCACGAAATATAATTGGACGTTTAGGGGCTTCGAAAATCAATGAGAAAAAGTCATGCTGCTTAAGTAGTCCTTTTTTACAGAGTGTCGTTATCGCATGCGGCCGGAAGGAGGTGCATTCGAAAGCCGGCTTCCTGACGTAACTGAAATATTATAGAATTATGTTTCAGGCTGACCAGTTTTACAACCCTATTTAATTAATCTTTTCGAAACGGAAACGCATTTTGGAATTTCGGCTGATATTTCATTAGTTAGACCACCTACTCTATGTTCGGTTCCCTTAATTTGCTCGTACTTTGTGCTGACCGTTTTCCTTTGCACTGCCAGTCTATTTTCTCCCAAAAAGTATCTTCCACTTACTTTCGAAATAAACTTGTCCAACTCCTGGAGGTCTGATAGGAGTGCGCGAGTCTGCCCCGTCAGAAGAAGGCTATTCAGATTTCGAAGAAGATTGCAGCTAACCCACTGAACCTCAGTGTCGACGTTGATGTGCCCGCTGAATTTCTGGCGCATCAGATCCTCCAACTCATCGTTGCCCGCGTAGACGGCGGACGGTCCCGTCGTCTTCTTGCCTTCATTGTGTTCATCGTAGATGGCCACGGCGGGGAGACGCCTGCCGGAAAATAACTCAGAGTACTCCCTCTGCGGATTGGCCGTGCAGACGGGAATAATGCGCAGATTGACAGCATGTCGTTCCACCAGGAGGTAGAAGACCATGAACCACTTGTGTGACAGCGGACAGGAGCCCCTGTCGCCGACATCAGCAGAGGAGGCCTTTAGGAAGAGCTCCACGAGTGGAGTCATGCGGACTTCACAGCACCGCCCGCAAACATGTCTCCGTCGACGCACAATCTAGCAAGTCAAGGCCGCCGATTCGTGCGTCAAGGACACACGATAAGAATTTCGACCAATGGCCAGTGGCCTGTGGTTTAAGCCGAAACAAGCGCGTGATTTTGTGGTGTTGGCCGGCCGGACGTAATAAGCCATGTTGTATTTCAGTGATTTCATGATTACAGTGGGTGACAGCTCACGAAATGCGCGCCAATGTGCGAATAATACCCAGTCAATCGCAAACGGCATAATTCCTCGACCGAAACTCGCAGTAACAATGAACGACCTTCCATCAAAGTAAAGCAAAAATTAGTATCGAGCGTAATATTACGGTGATTAGAAATAGCAGTTTTCTTGAGAAAACCGGAAATGCTGTGAAACAGGAAACTTCATATCAAATAAGCGAATTCGATTTGTAAAATCATACAAAGCCTGTCCGTGAGAATGACTGAGTAAGTCAAATGGCAGAAGCGTGGCAACATTTCAAGTAGTCGTTCATATATTTTGTGTTTAAAATACTCTAAAGGAATTAGTGTAACGTAAAATCTGACAAATAGTCAAGCGCGGAACCTTTGGCTGTGTGTTTCAAAATGTTTCCACGAGAGTTTGACGCAATTTTTCTGACCTTACATTGCTCAAAACGCGATTGACTAAAGCAAAGGGGAGTTTGTTTCGCTTCGCTTACAAGAACATAACAGAAACAAAAGCCAATAAAAGCGTGTAGGCGAGTTTCAGGAAGCAGTTCAGAACTTTTCTGCGACCGTCTCTGGTGATAGCTTCGCGAGAGAATCCGAAACGTCAAGCCAATAAACTTCTCGTTCTAGTGATTGCATTCTCTTTCTTTGGAACAAAAGTCTTCATTAGGCCAAATGAGGGGAGGGCGGTCAGTTTATTTAGTCAGTGACTATGAAAATGGAATGGAACTAACGGACGCAATCGTAAGCATACCACTTTGTGTGCATGAAGAGAACATTCCTCTCGTAAATTTGTCGTCAAATTATTGACGACGATGGACTCTGTTGGCCTTCGGGGTGTCCTTTCGATATCCGTCAATTTTTGCGGTATTCAGTCCTCTCAGCCGACTGTCTCAGAAGATGCGACAACTGCGTGGGGAACCGAGATGTCACCAACTTCTGACCTTTTCACGCCTTTGAGCAAGCCAGCTCCCGGGTCGCACCCACAGCTGCAAACACTCAGCTTCGCGCTGCCCAAATGGTGCACGAAGCACAACTAACCGATGAGCCACCAACACTAAAGAACCGAACTTATTTGCCTCTTTCGGTAATAACATACTGCTTATATCATGCACCGCTGTGCGGTTGCTGGTTGGGCTCGAGAGAGAGAACCCGTGAGGCACAACGGAACGAGTGAATTGCGTAAGAACGATCGGAGAGCGCCCCCTACCATTGTTCATTCCCAATCGAAAACCGACAGCGAAACGGGCTCGTGGCTCGGTGATTAGAGGCGTGGACTTCTTACTAACAGGTCGCGAGTTCGAGCTTCAGGTTTTCCACACTTCGGGGTTGGGTATGACGGGCTGACGACGACTAATAAGCCAGAAATGGCCATTCCAGTCTCTCTTGTCTTAATCGGTAATGCTATTCTGGTTATACTACTGCCTGACTTCTATCTTGATTCTCGCAACTGCGACCTCTCTCTTTCAGCGAACGGCCAGCAGTCACAAGAAAAGATTAAAGTTTCATCTGTTGAGCGCCTGTTTCAGATAAAGCCGACGAAGATAGATATTTGCTTCAAGTCATACGGAATGGTGGTATTTAGGAGAGTCCTCGGTAAGGCACTCGACAGTTATGAGGGAAGATATACAAATGAATACAGTTGGGTATTTAAAAGAAGTCCTTAAAAGGGAGACTTATTTAGCATGCATATGTGTCCATGAAATATCAGCGGCAGTCAATCTAAACGGCCTAAAAGCATCCAAAGTGCGCCTTTGAGAAGTCAACCGTTTTACACATTTCCTAAACGCCTGACGACTGACAGAGTCAACAGTATTCGTGAAAAAAAGTTTGTTAGCTTCGCAAAGAACTTCATGGGCTGCCTGTCTTCCACCGTAGTATATCACGTATGGATAAATACAACCGACCTTCATCAGCATCATGGCAGCTGCCCCTCCCTGAGTAGGCCGTTTCTTCTAACGGTTCTTCTAAACGCCTGAGTAGCTTGGTTGGAGCATACCAGACCACATAGCATAGCAGATCTCACTTGTACTCTCCTGAAGTGGATAAAGCACTTATATGGACACCTGTGTAATGCGGATCCCTCAAATATAGCTTCCACTGTTGATGGGCGACAGCTGTAGGCAGGCACTGACCTCCTTGAATGGCAATTTTCTGCGTGGGTTCGGATTTTTATTGGCCCAACTGACGAAAGTCCAGATCTCCCTGTCTAACTGTGGCCATTGAAGTTAATAGCCTATCTTTTTGCAATTTCAGCAGGTAGACTAACTCGCTTTGCATATACATACAAATATGTAGTATGTTATTGCCGACAAAGACAAGGGAAACCGGAATGACCACTTTTGGCTTATTAGCCGTTGTCAGCCAGTCATACCCAACCCAGAAGTATAAGAAGGAGTACAGATAAATACAAGAGAAAGTGAAATGGCTGTTTCTGGTCGTCAGCCAGCCACACCCGACGCCAGGTTTGTGCAACTTGGGATTTAAATTCGAATTTCCTGGTAATTGCGTTTTAAGTCAAGCTCTCCATTACCGGGCCTCCTTACTGCCTGCAAAGGCTCTAGATTCAACCCCCAGGTGAAGTAGGTGAGTACGTTTCATAGTCCGGTCGGCGAGCGCCATTTCCGTCTGCTGAAACTTTGTCCGAAGAAGTTAATATAGTTTTTTTTGAAATGGAGGCATTCGTATGGTGAGGACACTTTTGTACATTAAGTAGCTGTTTAAAGGGAGTATTGTTTCGCCAGTATTTATTGGAACCGTAAGGTATTACACCTTAAGGTTTGTGAGCGTCTGCTATGCCATTATTCAGCAAACCGTGGATCTCGCAGTCTCGTATGCGTTGGCGGTTCTCTGGCACCAGGCTCCCTGCCGGTAGAGGCGTCCACGCTCCCGCTGGTGGTAGGCATGGCTGCCCAGTCATCATCCTCGTCCTTCCAACACCGGTTGGGGTGTTGTTGTTCCTGCTGTTGTTGGTGAAAAATCCTGGTCAGGTGTATGTTGTGGACCAGCGGGTGTGGCGGCACGCCTAGGGGCAGCTCCGGCCGTGCCAGCCACCTGCGCCCTCCCTCGCCCCCCGGCTTTCCTGACTCTTTCTTGACACCGAGTCCAGGTGGGAAGTGGGGCAGACAGAGTGCGGTAGATGCTGCGCAAGTCTGCCATCACAGAAAACTACTTCACACGCAAGTCACCGTGTCTGATGCATCTTGCTGTGGAGCACACGGTGGACACCGTCGAACGAACGGTTGAGCTGTCGTATGTTAAGTTTTTGCTTTATCGGTGTCCAGGTACAGTGCCTGAGATTAATTATAATTTTATAGTACAAGACAAACTCTCGGTAGGAAACTGGAATAGGTTGGAGTTAGGGCTAGAGCTAGGATTGGGGTTAGGGTCATAGGTAGGGTTAGGTTCAGGACACGTGAGTAGTTGCCGCCGGAGATTTGGCGTTAGGGCATCTGTAGTAGGGGGTTACATCTTCCTAAGTCCAAACAAAATTTATCCTGGTAATTTGTGCTTGAATATTATCGCCTTCTTTCTGAATCGTTGCTGTGCTGCTGTTGTTGTTGTTCAAAATTCTGGTCAGGTGTTTGTTGCAGACCAGTGGCTGTGGTGGCACGCCTATGTGCAGGTCTTGGCACGAGGCCCAGGCTTGGGAGAAGAGTGCGATAGATGCAGCGCAAGTCCACTACAGACTAATTCACGCGCAAGTCACCGTCCCTGATCTCATCCTGTTGTGGAGCGCACGATAGACATGACGGTCGAACTGCCAAAATATTACAAACCGCGTTTCTTTGGTGGACTGACTTCATGTATCTACCTCGAGGAGAAAATATTGGTTGATAGGAGGACTGCGAAAAACGTTTAAATGGCCTGCCTAGCCTCCATTTCGTTTGAGCCTCGAAAAGCCGAATTGGTAGTCTTTTATGTCATGAAACGAAGTGTTACGATCGGTTGACAAAGGCGTGATCCTAAGCTTAGGAAAAAGCTAAAGACATTTTTCGACATAGTTACTAATAAGCAAAGGGCTAAACGCATGTTGCTGGAGAATTGATCATCAGGAAGGATAATTCCAAGTCCATTTCTGTATGGCAACATGATGGGTTTTGATACAGGCTAGTGCCATCTGAAAAATAACTTCTTTATATTGTGTATTTTTGAATTTCAATATTTGTGCATCTTCAGTCATATTGCCTAAAAGCATGCATTGTACTCTCATTCATAATACTGGTTTTTATGGGAAACTAGGCTTATTTATAGCTGAGGTCTGAGGGCGTGGCTGCTTTTGCGTTTGAGGCCATAAATAAAAAAGCAACTACAGTACGTGTGCTAAATCGTGAAAGGTTAACAAAAATTTGGAAATGCGTTTTTTCCTGAAAAAGATTACCTAAGTAGGGTACAGCATAATCCCATAATAATTCAGCTGCTTCGGGATACCGGCTTTCGAAGAGACTTCCTTCCGGCCGCCTGCGAAAACTACACTTCGTAAAAATGACTACTTATGTATGTAGTATGGATTTTTCTCATTTATTTTCGATGCCCTTGTAAACTCGAATATATTTCATAGAAAGCATGCATAAAGGTATTCGTTATTTTGCCCATTTGATAGAAAATTGCGTCTTCTTCAAAAATTGTATTTGAAGGAAAGGTATAATCCAGTTTTAAAAAAGGCTCTAATTATGAAATTTTTTAAGACCGTGGAATGCCCATTCATAAAACATCGTGCCTCTGCATTTGCTAATGTTGCTTTTAAAGTCTACAATACGGCACAAATCCACCGATAGATTTTACGAACCCCACATGATCTCCTCTCAATACCGTGTAGAAATGTATGATTTTTAATGTATGGAAAATATACAGCCTGTAGTTTGGAAACCCTGAATGCAAGTGTGACGGTATATCGGTTTCGAAATTATTCAGAAATTAGAAAGGTTTTTCAGAACCTAATAACACTCTTAATTCAAGGATGAATTTTGAAGAAGACATAATGTTCTAGCAAATAAGTAAAAGCACAGATTTTTATGCACGTTTTCCATGGAATATATTTGAGCTTATGAGGGCATCGAAAATCGATGAGGAAGTTTCATGCTACTTAAGTAACGATTTTTACCGAGTGCTGCAATGCATCTCATACTCACTCTTATCAACCACAGCATTTGAAAAAGATTTCGACACACTTCCTTTCTGTTTGCAGAGCAGCGGTAAAACATCGCCGCGTGATTCACTGCAAAGAACGTCCAATAGTTGGTAAAGTCAGCCTGTAGCATGCTACCATGCTTGCAATAAACAGGGTGGATGAAAACGATTCACACGCGAGCATTGCTAAAAAGGTTATCATTATACGCCCGCCTACCAGGTGATACAATAACTCGCTACCCATGGGGGTATTGTCGAGCAAATGGAGGACCGTAGATGAGGACTCCTTAATGTTGCCTTTACGGCACTCTTACGCTCTCCATCAAAGCCCGGGGGATATTGTAGAGGTCATCTCGTGTGTGGCAAGAGAAGACGGGTTGTTTAGCTTTGTCAGCCACCGCGCCCAGTCCCATCCCGAGTTGTTTGGCAGGTTCGGACAGTCAACATTGGGGATTCCAGTCCTCCAGCGTATAGATGTATTCTTCACCATAGTGAATCGAACGCGCTTTAATCTGTCAAAACGGCCAAAAGTCGTGACACCGAAGGCTGCTGGCCGACGGGCTAACTCGGCCCCCAGCCGAGTATTTTGGAGTCACGGTCGTCCTTACGGCAGCCCGGTTCATACTGCACAAACCGGGCCGTGAGGGGTCCGCGTAGACGGATTGCTCAATTTTGTCAGCCACTTCACTCGAACGCACCCCCGGTCATCTTGACAGTGTCTTGTCATCGGAGTCCGGTGGATGAGGAAGTAGAGAGTTAGGTTATATGCCTCGAAAGTCCATCCCGTAATAAATTCATTCACGCGCAAGTCAGTGGTTCTGCGCCCACACTGTGTGACTCATAGTGAGCGTCACCGTTCGCGATGATCGAACTGTCTATGTCGGGTAAGACGGTCCACGATGTCAGTTTGTCAATGTCCTCGCTGAACGTAGTAAGGGAGTTTGGCCTTCATGTGTAAAATGCCAAGATAATGTCACGTTTAATTGGGAAACTAATCATATGGTGTTTTTGGTTGGAGGGGATTAAGTTGATCACCGAACTTCACTATGGTGGGATAAGGTTTTATCCTCAGCCAGGTCTATAAAAGAGACTCAGGCGTTTACGTGTAGGAGGGACTTCCCACAAGTACGCACTGGGCCAATTTCAGTATTCAAGAAGCTCCGACGCCTGATGATTTGGATGACGAGAAACGTTGGTGAGCGGTCATAACGGAGCTCGATAAAAGGCGTCATCAGCGGAGACATCCTGAGGGATGCCCTCTGTTACAAAACCTGACAGCACGTGGCCACTTCCTAAGCTTGTGGTCAAACTGAAGTGGACGGGCACCGTGGCTCATTCCGGTGGGTCTGCCGTCTTTTATTTTTAAAACCAATTATTTATATTAGTGCACGTTTTTTTGCAGTAGAGATAGTTCAGATACATTCGTTGCTTAGATCACATTGCAGAAATAATCATCCGGGTAAACTACTTTCCGTTATTTGTTTTACGGTGGACGAGAGGGAATGAACGGCCTATTGATATCCCGGCCGCTCAATCCGCTGCATGGGTGGAGATGGGCGGGGTCATTGGTGCGGTAAACGGCTGAGGTTTTAACAGGTGACCCCGCCCACCACAGTTATCAAGAGCCAAATAACGACAAAGAGGAAAATTTATAGCACTTTTCTATGGGATTAGCTACGCATTCACCTCATTTGTACTGCAAAAAAACTAGTCATATTACTAAGTAATTGCGCTAAAAATAGAAGATAAACGGCCCCCCGGATTGGGCCACGGCCCCGTCCGCCCCCAATATGGCCCATCGACATCGAATTATCGCCATATTTTCCAAGATAGGCTTTCTGTTCACTGTCTTTGGTGATGTTTTTTTCTACCAAGAGATCAGACCACAACCCCCATTATATGTTATTTCGTGCTTATCAAGAGAGAACAGCGCGATGCAACGAAGAGTCTTTAAAAGCAAGCTAAGCTTGACTTTGAGCTTAATAACTGCACTGAAAAGACTGCTGTGAATAATCCGGCTATTTTAATGTATGGCGGACTTAACGGTGTATTGTATTGAAAAAGGCGATTAACAGGATATGAATATTTTCTATTCATCACTATTTTTTCTATTCCAACCCTTTGGAGAAATTCAGTTCATTGTTCGCTGCTACATTTAGCCTAAACTACGTGAACTGTAATATACAAATTCTCTGAATTTCAAATTCTTGACAAAAAACATACAACAATCGGAAAATAATGATACGACTACTAAATTATGTCTTCTTTTTGGAAACTGTCCTCTTGTTAATGTTATAAAACCTTGACGGACGTTGAAAACGCTCTCTACATAGCATGGATCGTCCTGCAAACTTTGCAGCATTTGGTAAGTTTTGTCACCTGCTTCTTCCAACTTTCTTCACGTCCAATTCCTCCACGAGGACACATTCTCAAATAAGTCGCATTTTTAAACCTACATTATCCCATCAACGCACTTACTTGTGATTCATTTTTAAAGAAAACCAAGTTGTCTAAGCAGATTTCGCCTATCCGTCTCCCACATCTTCCCTATGTTTGGTTCTTAAACATTGTTCCGTCCGCCTCCTTCACTGCTTGTACGTCCCACCGTTTAATCCTTTCTCAAATAAGCAGCTAGCCACATATGACTAGGGACCTGGCACCTTGCCGCCACTGTTGAAAGCTGTCATTAGACGTAGAAGTTTGAAGGTTTTTAACTGTCCACTTTGAACAAAGTGGTGCTAATCCCATTGTACATTTCACTGGCATCCTAATAAAATGCAATAAGCTCCAGTGAGCTCAAGTCAGTGACGGGCGTCTTCTTACGAACCGCTGACTGACCCATAAGATGGGTTATCAGCTGAAGTAACTACTGGAAATCCATCTTTCGGAATGTAGCGAATCCGTCCTCGCTCATCGCTGACGTTCGTTGCACCCATTACCCTATGCCCGCGTCTTTGCTCGCTCCCCGTTTGGTTATTGTCTAACACTCTTAAATGCCGAGTTCCCCAAACTTAATAAGGACTGATCAGCTGACACGGAATGGCCTAGGAACCTGAATGCCGGGTGGCTTCGTCCAATCTGGACATTCGAGAATTAGGTGGGTACATTATTGCCAATAAGTCTGAAACAAGAGCTGAGTACACAATGGGTGTGTGTGCGCGTACTGCGCACCGGTTAGTTCAGAAAACGCTTGCCCAGTAACAAGGTTGTTGACTGTGGAAAGTGCAGCTTCTACCACCGAGTTCATACGCTTAGTGAGTTGTCAGTATTAAGTTCGGAAATGACAGTCACTTATTATACAAAAATGGAAACAGACATCAGTAACAAAACGCAACGGAATTAATAATGGAACAAAAGCGCGACAACTGTTCATATTTGATTGGGAATAGTGAAATGTGCTTCGCGAAAAAGCCAAAAGTATGAAGGAATCGAGGAGAAAGGAACAAATTTTTATCCTGTCCGTTGATAAGGGACGAACAACTGTCGTTATGAACCGAGAAGACTAAAATAAGAAAAGCAGGAATCCGACTGATGACAGAGATTTTTACGGACCAGTACATAACTTGCAAGCAAAAACAGTAGCAAGTCAGGTTAGCAAAAGTAAGAGATCCGGGTTGGTAATCTGAGGAAAATGAATCGCTCGCCGGATCGGGGGACTTTTCTGTCTGACGTTTCGAAGAGCTGACGCTGTTCTCCTTTGTCAAAGCGCCAAGTGAAAATATCGATCAAAATTTTGAATAGACTGACGGATTAAGTGGCCTTGGGCTGATCGACGTTTTTCTCCTTTCGCTGCCTTGGCCTACTGGCCGTCGCCTGTGAGTGTTGGTGGCCTCCTCTATTACGTGTCGTCACATCAATTGGGGTTAGTTGCGTTTGCGTTCCTTCGGCCTATAAAGTCGTACGTCACTACATACGCCGTGACGAGGACAAGACAATCATAAGGAACCTACGAATCCCGAGCAAACACGGCCTGCCGACCACTTCACCCAAAAGGGGAACGCAAACGCAACTAACCCCAATTGAGGTGACGACGCGTAATACAGGAGGCCACCAACACACACAGGCGACGGCCAGTAGGCCAAGGCAGCGAAAGAAGGAAAAATCGATCAGCCCATGGCCACCTAATCCGGCAGCCTATTCAAAAATTTTGATTGATATTTTCACTTGACGCTCTGACAATGGAGAGCAGCCCCAGCTCTTCGAAACTTCAGCCGGAAAGGTCCCCCGATCCGGTGAGCAATTCATTTTCCTCAGAGTAGCAAGTCAGTTGGATAAATTACAGAATTAACGCATAAAAATATGATCACAGGGGATAAATAGTGCCAAATGAAACCAGTGGACCTTTTCTGGCCCGATTCCACGGTCTATCAAAGATCCACATAGTTACTTTAACAGTTCTTACAGGACAAATTGACTGCTCAGTTCTGTCTGCCTTCTAATACCTTATAGATCTCCGAGGTTTAGGGATTCGATTAGAGGAATTAATGACTTCTTTCAACGTGACGTTTTTATTCACGGTCATACTGACGAATTTGACGCACGAAAACTTGCCCAGGAATTATGAGGAAACATACGACGAATTTCGGAATTTGCTCAAAAAATTAGTATCTCATTTGGTTCGTTGGATTTATGCCAAAACTCACTTCAGCTCACATGCTCTCCCCGGTTTCTGTCTTAATTTAAGAAACAGACATAAAAAAATCAGAAAAAGTTGCCTTTATCCGGGGGGGACCAAACTACTGATATTGTTGCGTTTATGACACGTTTGCAGTCATCAAGAAGCGCACGCTGCAGAATTTCCATAACCTCCCCAATTAAATCATCCCAGATATGCAATTCAGGAAGGTTGTCCTTTTTGATGCGATTATCGGACAAAGTCCGGAAGTCGAACATAAAACGACCGTTCATAGGAAGAAAACGAACGACATTCAGTTTAATAAGAAGTAGACGCGATCGTTGGAAAAGGGTTTTATTCGCCTGGCGTTTTGGATTCTCACTTGAACCCATCCTCTGAGGCAGTAACAGAAACGTCTGTCACTGCCTGGTGATGGTCTTAAGTAAGAATCCGAAACGTCGGACAAATAAAGCCATTTTCCAGCGATTGCTTTTGAGTCTTAATAACTAGTTCCTGCAACTCGCACGTTCGCTCGTATTGACCATTCAGTTTCTCGGTTTTTATGGCAACCATCCGTCAGTTCACGAACGAAACTGTAAGATCATTCTTGAAATTAGTCCGGACCCACTTTTTAGAAGGGAGGAAACTTCCGTGACGGCAGATATCTCCAGGGCCAGTTTATGTGGAATGGCTCTCCGAAGACGTGCATACGTCGATGCCTACATGCTTGCCTCAGAAGGACACAATTGCAAACGAGACCGGTGAGATGACGCGCTCTGCCACACATCGAGGGCGCTTCGAAGCCTACAGAACACATTGCTGTGGGGGGGGGGGTTAAAATTGCACACCGACTTAGAGATACTATGCGCAGCATGGTCATAAAGATTAAAGATCGACTAAATCTAAAGATGCAGTCAGGGGTTATGTATCGCATCCTGCGCCTAAACTGTTCTTACTTTTTACACGGGTCAAATTCGACGTAGGCTGACTGTGCGACGAAGTCATGAACTATCACAAGCGGCTGAGTGCACCTTTTAAACAAGCCACGAGTTCAACTTCGCAACTGCTAATATAATCGCCCATGCTAGAGAGCCTGGACAACGCGTGGGCCAAGTCAATCAATATATTGATTTGACACCGGTATAGAGAGCCCTGTGTAGCCACATTCGTTTCCCTGATCGCTGATTGACAGATGCCCGCTAAGACTGCCGCTTGATCTGTTGCTGTTTTATCACTGACGATGAACTCTTTCATAAGTTCGAAAGCCCAGAAAAGTAAACAAGTGGCTCCAGTGCTTAACCAGTTTCCCTTCCTTGCCCGCTCATACATCGCAAATTGGAACAGCCATTTCCACCAATAATACGGTGGCCGTCCGAACGCTGTTGGTTAAGTTGCGGAAAGGTCGTTAAATGACGGAACTAACGTTTTACTGACTTTTAGAATGTTGTAAATACAGCTGAATCAAGAATTGCATGGTAACGCCTAATTTAACCAAGGTTACCGAGGAAAAGACGTGGCTCGCGATACGAGGGCAGCCCAAAGGGAAAAAGTTGGCACGAGTGCAGAGGATTTTCAAATTCCATTCCTCTTCCTGGGATTATGTGACCCGAAGTAAGGATTTTTGTTAAATTAACCGAGCATATAGCCTTATTGTCACAGGATATCGAAACAAAGCAATACTTCCCTTGTCCTTTAAAATCGGGATCTACGCCTTTGCCGTGACCGTGTTAGATTAGGAAATATCTTCAACCAATTTTCAGATGCTAGATTACACGAAGGGCTTCATCAAAGTTCAGACACGCTTGGCAGACCAGACGGACATTCTGTCAATACACCCTTGTCATGTCGCCCTAAAACTAGTACTTTTGATTGCGTTCCAGGTTTTATGTCATCAGTCCACATTGCAGCTTAACAATGAAACGACATGGTGCAGTATTTCGTGGAAACGAAGAGGAGTAGCAGGCCCGACTACCGACCATGTGGGACACCGCTTTCTGCTGAAACCGATCACGGTGACTTAGATACGACAATTAACTTAAACGTTTAACTAAAATCAACTAAAATCACATCTTCATTATAGGTCTGTTTTGTGTCACTTCAGTTCTTATTATCGACTTAATCGAGATAAATAAAGTTTAAAAGTATGTAGAGCGTACCTTGACTAAAAACAATGTGCACATCTGTTTCCCAATCTATAAGTACAGAGAAAACGACACCTGAAGATTTTTGTAGATTTCACCAGTTCATTTTCAATGCCGGTCCTAACGATACTTTCGATATTATACTTCAAAATTAGTAAGCCAATTAGTATCGAAAAACTTCAACAGCACATTTTACCTCAGGTAATATCACTTTCTTCATCGAACTCATATAGGATTTGATAAGCCGCAATGCGTTGAATACCGTAAAAATGACGATGAGATGTGCGTTAGTGTAGGTTAGAAGACATCTGTCACTACCAGTGTTGTAAAAGTAAAAGGTCAATCACGATTGCGTTTGTTTTAAAGTCGATAGCAGTCAATACGCAGTTAATGAATTCAGGCTGAGGATTTGAAAAGGCGGGGGGAGCGTCGCGCCAGGCCTTTCAAAGTAAAATTAACACAGAACCGACCGGGACCAATAGTGCAAGGACGAGAGCATGAGTGACAGTAACAAGGATTTTCAGATCTCAGGAATAGATGAGCTAAGTACTTTATCTGGCAGTGAGGCGTGGCCGAGGAGATTACGGTGATCCCCAAATCCGGGCTGGCCGTATTTAAGTAGGAGGCATATGGCCGCAAAATTTGGCAAGCCGCTGGGGTGGTCCAGCAGCAGATCCGTTTTGTAAGATCGAAACTTTCGGCGAACTCTGAGGTGGAGAGTCGTGTGGGGCACAATTATAGGGACTATTCAAGAACATATCAAGCGGCCTATCGTCATGCCAAAAAGAAAAACATGCATCCGATGAAAAACTTCATGTGGTATGTGATTAAAAGGGGACTCTTCCTCAGCAGGCTGTTAGCAACGCTGGCTATCAGGGAGAGCTGATAAGAGCAGCGACTCGACCTTCAGATCGGAATAAGCTACATAAGTCATGAGGTCTTTAAAAACGCTAGACAGTATACATATTGACCTCAAAGGGTACTTTCGTTAGAGTAAGATGGCATTTTAGATTTCTTGCACTAGACATACCGCGTGGCATCTCAATCTAATGCGGAAGCAGTATGGTTTTGATGCCTACAAATAAAAATTTATCAAAAGAAAAAAGTAGCAGTCAGGAATTTTCACCCCTCCGCGAATTTGGAGTCGGTATTCTAATCTTTTTAGGCCTGCCGCCAATATTAACTTGTGCAAAATGGGTGAAAGTTGACAAGTAACCTAATAGCAATCGCTAGTCCGCGCGCGTCCATGCATAAATTTAGAAGGGCAACTGCTGCGAAACGACATGTTTTTGATTACTTTCCACAAGTGGGAAACATACCAAATCGGAACTACTCCTCGAGGACTACTTGTAGCAAGTCCAATAACTAGCATCACTAAGGAGAGTAAGTATAGACAGTTTGAGCTGTAATTCAAACTACATGTGTCAAGCTCAACAATTCGTACAACCTCCTTGTGTTTAATCCAAAACGGAAGTCGAATAAGAAGGAATTGGCGGATGACTTCAGTTCGAATCTGGCCTAAAACGGTTGATAAGAACACTTACAGGCAAATTCTATGAACACATAGATAAACAGGATGAATATTGAAGTGGTGATATATTGAACGCAAATCCGTTGGAGTAGCTGGATATTCACCCAACATTTGTTTTTGAATAATTTAAAATACAATTTAGTGTTAGGGGGCGCTCACCGATCGTTCATACGGAACTCGCTCGTTCCGTTGTGCCTTAAGGGCTCTCTCTCGAGCCCAACCAGCAGCCGCACAGCGGCGCATGATATATAGGCAGAACGATATTACCGACAAAGACAAGGGAGACTGGAATGGCCATTTCTGGCTTATTAGCCGTCGTCAGCCAGCCGTATGGCTAATAAGCCAGAAATGGCCATTCCAGTCTCCCTTGTCTTTGTCCGTAATATCATTCTACGTATACTACTTAGTCTCTGCAGCTTTTCAACAACTTCAAATAAAAGGACCAGATGTTGGTTTAGAAGTCAACGCCTCTACTCACCGGGCCACGAGCCCGTTGCCCTGTCTCTGCAGCTTTTCAACAACTTCAAATAAAAGGACCAGATGTTGGTCTAGAAGTCAACGCCTCTACTCACCGGGCCACGAGCCGTTGCCCTGTCGGTTTTCGATCGGGAATATACAGTGTTAGGGGGCGCTCACCGATCGTTCATACGGAACTCACTCGTTCCGTTGTGCCTTAAGGTCTCTCTCTCTCGTGCGGCTGCTGGTTGAGCCTCTCGCGAGTTCGAGGCTCGGGCGTTCCACACTTCGGGCTTGGGTATGGCTGGCTGACGATGGCTAATAAGCCAGAAATGGCAATTCCAGTCTCCCTTGTCTTTGTCGGTAATATCATTCTGCCTATATATCATGCGCCGCTGTGCGGCTGCTGGTTGGGCTCGAGAGAGAGCCCTTAAGGCACAACGGAACGAGTGAGTTCCGTATGAACGATCGGTGAGCGCCCCCTAACATTGTATATTCCCGATCGAAAACTGACAGGGCAACGGGCTCGTGGCCCGGTGAGTAGAGGCGTTGACTTCTAAACCAACAGGTCGCGAGTTCGAGGCTCGGGTGTTCCACACTGCGGGTTTGGGTATGGCTGGCTGACGACGGCTAATAAGCCAGAAATGGCCATTCCAGTCTCCCTTGTCTTTGTCCGTAATATCATTCTGCCTATACTATTTATTCTCTGCAGCTTTTCAACAACTTCAAATAAAAGGACCAGATTTCAATATGCCTCGACTGGATCGTCAGCACACTTTGCAAGTCAATTTCCGAAATGCGAACCAGTGGTTAACATCATTCCCAGTATTGCGCTATCTGGTCTTGCTAATTTTCGTTCTACTGTGGCATCAAGAATTCTGTCAAGGAGCAAACACGGGAAGGAAACTTTTATATCTTTAACCTCCTTTCTTTTTTGTACGATTTCGTTTAGAGAATTATTTTACGCGGTTCGTGTAGATCTCAAAAAAATCGTTCCCTGTATATTTTAACGTGAATCGTCCCTTGCAGTAAACCCAACAGTTAATCCACATCTACTATATGTTACTAGCTTAATCTTTGTGCGTGTTTCAAAAAATTCTTTTTTCTTAGAGTAGACCCAAACATCCTCTTATCCATACGAGGCAAAGAAGCACAGTCTCTGCCTCATCCATCAAGAACTCCAATGAGTGAAATGTGCACACTCATAGAGGACACACTTCGAAACCATACTGGCACCATTCTAAATTAACATTAAAACTTAAACTGTGACCCGACTCTTCTTCGTAAACGTCGATTGCATCTGTGAGAACGTGCTGTGGGGAGTGATGCTGAAGGTTGCCAGTCGACGATATAACTGTGATTCCCTTTGCGACGCGTGTCATGCTTCGCTAGCTTATTTATAAAGTGGTCCGTATGCAAATCCCACTCATGTGAAATCTCAACCCTGTGTGATATGCACTAGACTATGACATTAAATCATCACAGTTATCGCAAGAAATCTGATTAAAGTGGGTTTTGCTCAAGTAGACAAGAGTGCAGAGAAAACGAAAGAGGAAAGTATGTGGACATATCTATCAAGTGAAGAATTATTTGTCCAAAAAACCTTTAAGAAGCATTTCCAGTTATCATGACGCGCTAACGATTGGACGTTGGCTAAACGGCGTGGAAGCTCGACCAATTGAATACTAAATGGATATATGTATGTCTCATTTAAGTCAAATTTGACACAGCGGGCCGTAAGCTGTTTATATCGGGCGTGGAGCCATGTCCAGTTTGGCACGTTTTGGAGCAATTTTCACCTCATTAAGCCACTGCATCTATAGCCATTGCAAGTCGTCTCGCAATATGGTCACGGTAAAAGTGTGAAGAGTGAGGTTAATGGACGGAACGCGAGTTCACACATTGCAAACGAAGTCATGTTCAACTCGCCGCAGACAGATCACAGACGATATAGGGGTTATTGAAGATAGCAGTGGACGATTTATCTGATATCAATATATATGTTTTTGTGTGTTTCGAGTAATTTATTAGCAGGCATGTGTACCGTTTTTTAGTGTAATTATTCTCATTTGCGTTTATAAAACCTAAGACGATGGCCACTCAATCTCTTATTTTGCAAGTCTTTCTGGTCCTTCTTATGCCAAATTGAAACTAAAATAACACATAAGACAGGCATTTGGCGGGAAGAGGTAGTGCCTAACGAAAGAAGTCGCCTGCGCTCACGATGTCCTTCTTTAAGTTTTAGTACGCAACTCTAAACAGCGGCTGTTACAAGAGTTTGGTTCAAGGCTGTTTCTGTGCTTTCGTCGGTCTAGTGGCTGTCGTCGTTAATGGCTAGTTTCGCAGATATATCATCAAACATAAGACAAGCTAGAGAGCTTAGTTTATTAGGCAGCTATGAGAGCGCGCTTACGTTCTATTCATGCGGTCTCGCGCAAATCAAAAAGCACCTATTGGTGACGAAAGACTATTTAATGAGACAACAATGGATACAGGTTTGTTACTCTCCTCTGACTCGCATGACTCCTATTCTGTCTTCCTTTACGTTGTCTTTATTTATTGTCAAGTTCCCGAGATCGTCTGGTCTGATGCGTTTTTCTTTCTGTTCGCTCATAGGTGTCAATATCCTGTTACCCCGATCACGTATAGTTACGGTTTCAATTGTCATTTCCATGGTCCTCCGAGGCGCAAGTTAGTAGTCACCAAGACCCCCACCCCCCACCCCCTACTGATTTTATAGGCGCCATTGCGATAAGCTTAATATCCCGGAAGGACAGCATGTTCATCTTCTTCCTCTCTTCCTAAGACAGGACTATGGTAGTCGGGGCGGGCGAATGCCTGGTTCGTTCGAATAAGCAGATGCCATTTGCATGGTTTTTATCTTAACTGAAGCACTGGGTAATATCCAGGATTTAGTGTTGGAGGGTAGAAGGGGAACCCTTACAAGTTAATTAGAACGCGAGGTCTGGGCCAAGTCCGAGAAGCGATGTTATTTTGCACTCAGAGCGGACCATTAAAGTACTCAGCATCCTTAGTTCAAGCACCCTATCCGGCATCAGACACATGACGACATTTCAAGTATCCTTCGCCGAGAAAATGTGTGTTTTCTGGTTAGGTGAACAGACTGTTCTGTTTGTCAAGGTGTCCCTAACCAGCGAACAACTACCTTCCAAGAGTCGAGTGTTCGCTGCACTTTTGCCACCTATGAATTTCGCACATCCTGTAAGGATTTGACTTATATGGCTTCAGTGGCCGATGGCATGAAATGTTAGCCGAAATTCTGAAATACGTCTACCTTTGGGAAGGAATACTTCAATGGGGTTGTAATACTGGTCATCGTGCGACATAACCCCAAGATTTTTCCAATACGCCGATGTGTTGGTTTTTCAATACCCTTTTTTTTCGCCGCCTTCAAGGACCACAAATTGTAAAAAAACAACTATTTAAGTGGCACGCGTTTTTATACCGACTTTCGGTGTGTTCATAAATTCAAACATATTTTATAGAAAGCACACACCGAAATATTTACTCTTGTACTTATTTGGTAGAAATTAACTTTGTCAAATTTTATGCCCCAAGTAAGGATACATTTAGGGTTTAAGAAACTTTTCGATTCCTGAGTAATTGAAGTGACCTTTCAGACCGACCTGCCGTTGAATGTGTTCAGTACTTCCAGTCGGCAAGCTGTATACTTTCCGTGTAAATAGCACCATGCATTCTTCTATGCTGTTAAGAAAATACCATATACGGCTCATGAAATTTTGCAATAAATATGGGTCATGTCGAATACTTCACGGGCGACATTGGTCAGCGGACAGATACGGTGCTATTCGAACGTATATTACACAGTCTTCAAAAATATCATAATTAAACTATTTTTAAAACCGAAAGATACCTTTCTCTCAGTTATGATTCTCAGACATGATTCGCTACCAAGTGAGTAGAAGGAGGAGTAGTTTAAAATTTTTTTCAATAATATATTTGAACTTATGATGTCATCTAGAATCAAAAAAAGCAATTCATACCACCTACGTTGCCATTTTTACCGAATGCGACTTTTACAGGCAGTCGAAATGAAATGCCTTCATATGTCAACATCCGGGCATGTTTGAAGTATCATGGAGTCGTGCTGCACGATAGTCAATATCATGACCCCACTAAAGTAATTCTTCCTAATCGAAAACGTTTTTTTCAAAATTTAGAATAAAATTTCATGAGATCAGTCACTGTTAACTAGCGGTTTTGTGCGTCCTTTTAATTATGGCCTGCACATAATGCGAATAATATTGCCTGGACACGCTCAAGCTTCGGGCGTCTCTCATGCGTATCATGCCTAGTCCCGTTTTACGGCCTTAAAGCAGATCCTTCCCCTTTGGTCCATGCGAGTATTAGCGTTGTGCATACTATCCTGTCAGTCATATGCAGACTTTTACTGCTATGAATGTTGGGGATAGTAGTGTTTTCACTCAGTTGCTCCCGTCACTGCAGTTTTTAAAGAAATATTAAGGGTACCAGAGACACTCCTGAGATAACTGCTGAGTAACTTGTACAGTCAAGAAGAAACTTGTCAGATGAATGCCTTCAGAATATTTTCTGTACCACGCTCCAATAATTAAACAGACTTATTGATGAATTGATGAGCTCTGTAGATGTTATTTTGGCATGTAGTAACGATCCTGTTTATTCTCACAGAAATAAGGTCTTCTTATTTCGGAAGGCAGCTGTAACTAGTGCCGTCTAGGACAAACTAAAAGTGAATCGGTAATGTCCGATAGTTACTCGCCAGATTGAACCGTTCTGTCATTTTTCCCCTAGGTACAGCAGGAGATTTCGCAGGAAAGCGAACTTGTCGCCGATATCAACAAGACCCTGTCCAGTTTCACGATAACCAACCAGGACAACACGGTGGCGCCGTTAAGCCACCACACCTCAGAGGAGCCGACACGGGATCCGTGTGTCTGGCCACCCCCACCACCGCTGGAGCGCAGGCCTATCTTGGCGCCAGCGGGTGCCCAGTCGGGAAACTCCGCCCCCTCCAACGCGGCGGCGCCCTCTTCGCGTGCACCAAGACGAACCCAGAGGGAGGCCGCTAGCCGGGCTGCTCCCTCAGCCAATCGCGGCAAGTCTTTACCGGGTGAGAGCGAGCTTTTTATTGACCATGGGGCTCTTTTTCTACTGAATCATAGCTACCAGATGCCTAAGTGGTGCACGTTTACAACCAGATTGGAACAAACCGGGGCGCTCCCCGATCGTTCTTTCAGAACTCACTCGTCCCGTTGTGCCTTACGGGCTCTCTCTCTCTCTCGAGCCGAACCAGCAACCGCGCAGTGGCGCATAGCGTGGGCAGGATGTTATTGCCGACAAAGAAAAGGGAGACTGAGATGACTATTTCTGGCTTATTAGCCGTTGTCAACCGGTCATGCACAACCCCAAAATGTGGAACACCTGGGGTTCGATCCTGCGACGTGTCAGTTAGAAGTTAAATGCCTCTAACCACTGAGCCACGGGCACCTTGTCCTGTCGGTTGCGATCGGAAATGTACAATGGTAGAGGGGCGCTCACGGATCTGTAATAACATTCTGCCTCCATCATGCGCCGCTGTGCGGTTGCTGGTTGGGCTCGAGAGAGAACCCGTAAGGCACAATGGAACGAGTGAGTTTTTTAAGAACGATCGGTGAGCGCCACCTACCATTGTATATTCCCGATCGAAAACCGACAGGGCAACGGGCTCGTGGCCCACTGGTTATAAGCGTTGGACTTCTAGCTAACAGCTCGCGAGTTCGAGCCGCAGGTGTTCCACACTTCGGAGTTGGGATTGACTGGCTGACGACGGCTAATAAGCCGAAAATGGCCTTTCCAGTCTCCCTTATCTTTATCGGTAATGACATATTGTACATTGTATGCCCGTCGGAATTGCTGTGAAGTGATTCACAATCTCAAAGTTTGCTAACTTGTCGTCCAAATGGCCACTCTGACAGTATGGTTGGTGCTAGAGTGCGATGAGCGCCCCTAAACCAGTTTTGATTCTTTCTCCGCGTGTGCCTTTTACGAACTTGTCTGGAAGCGATATGGCCTAGGGCCCAGCCACACCCTAAGGTAATTCTGAAGAGAGTAACAACAGTCAGTCATGGGGGCGAAAAAAGAGACTGGTTTTGCCACAGAAAGAATCGACAGAAACATATTTGGCAGTACTCTGCCGTCCTGTTTGGCATTATAAAAAGCTGTCCCTTTGGAGAGTGTCGCCCCGGCCTGGTGTGTGGCCTAGGCTGAACTGATCATTTACCAATGTCAACCTTTTCCACGCCTGATCTAGCCGGCCCCTATTTAGCGAATGTAACCGACGTCCCGCAACTGCGTAAATAAAAAAACAGCTGAGAAGAGCAAGGCATCAGAAAGAAAAAACAGGGGAGCTACAAAGCTATGTTCGAAATTTAGTTGCAACCAAATCCAGCTCTTCAAAACTAGGCATTCGAACCCCTATCAGGGAATTTGAAGTCATATGCTCTTCCAGGTGACCACGAGCCCATCATCGGCCAGCTGCAGTGTAGACACCTTAAAGGCACTTGGAAATTCTGTAACGGATCCGGCATAATTGTAGGATGGGCTTTGAAGGTTCCATTTTGCCTCAGAAATGTATGTCAGAGTCCTCATGAGAAGTCGCGACAATCGTAAGCGTTACTGGCTAATACGAACCAAAACTTCAAGCTAGCAATTTCAGTATTAGGGTTTATTCGACAGTTAATATTTTATACAACACAAGCGTTACCAATTCTCACGCCTGTCCAGTCTCATTAAGGATCGAAAAATGGTATCACCAGGCATGTTTTACCTAACACCATTGCTTTTCGCGACACCCATGTAGGCCTCTCCACCAATGTTCGTCTTCTTATGCACTGGTTTCTTAAAAAGACTCTTATTCGCCACCAGACATGGAAGGGAGAGGGATCGTTGCTGTGTTAACCTCCAAATCGTGCCCCAACCAGTCCTACCCTGAGCATACAGCCTCCATCCTCGTTCTTATACTTTACTGCCATCCCCCGAAATTATTTAGCGGGCAAGAAGAACGCTCGAGGTACAGGGGCCTCGAATAACGCCGCCCCCGAGGAGCGGAAATACGAAGGTGTTGGGATTGACAGCGACTTAGTGGAAATGCTGGAACGTGACATTCTCCAGCGCAACCCCAACGTGCGGTGGGATGATATCGCGGAACTCGAGGACGCCAAGCGTCTCCTCAAGGAGGCCGTCGTTCTGCCCATGGTCCTGCCCAACTTCTTCAAGGGCATCCGGAGACCGTGGAAGGTGAGTAGTCTCTGATCCAGCCTTTGCAGGATTACCAGTTCTGCAATCATTGCAGTGCAGAGGTTGTTTCTTGAGGGCCAACTGTACAGAAAATTTTTATCATTTATGGGTAGACATTATTTTACCGCATTGCACGGGAATTTGTTTCCAGCGTAACAGACTTGTGCGGCAAGAGGGAGTCAAGGCAACTGTAGATGGGCGTGGGCACAATAGTTGACAAAGTCAAGTTGCCCACCTTCTGCATGCGTCACATGACCTGATCCCCAATTCCACACGTAACAGGCTTCAGACGGAAGCGCTCGGTCTCGAAGCGTCCGTTGGTGACGCTTGCTCTAAAAGGCACATTGTCTAAGAACCTTTGTAATCTAGCTCTCCTTCCGAAAGAAAGCCGAATTATCCCCCAAATCACGATTTCTTGCGCGTCGCGACAGTTTTAGGTCCGTAGGGCTTATTGTCACGAAGTGATACACCTTGACGTCGGCCTCTCTCCTCCTCTCTCCCACCTCCCTCTCCCTCTTTTGCCGTCTTCTTCTCTCTCCCCCCTCTCCCTCCATCTCTCCTTATTTCCCTCTCCCTCCTGCTCCTCCCTCCCGCTCTCTCTATCCCTTTTCTCTCCCATGCGCCAGTGGCTGTCCCGTACTGTAGGCCGGCTGGTGATATGTTTGAACGCCAGGACTGAGTTGGCGTAAGACTCTGCTGGGTCGTGCGTACGGACAACGAATGGGACCTAGAAGTATTTGACCACCGTTGCTTGAGGACCACCATTCGAGTTAAGTACACCGACTTCGTCCCAAATGCCACAGTCCACACTTGCTGCGACAGCATCGCAAGTATAACTCAGGCCATCCAAGAAAGATTGCCGAGTTGGTTTGGACACGTCCTTCATAGATACCAGCGAAGATGCGAGTTCCAAGAACAAGTTGATAAGAAGAAGAAGCGATCGCTGGAACAAGGAATTTATTCGCCAGCGACATCCCCACTCCATATTCCGTGCTGAGGCATAGGCTGCCCAAAGTAATTGACCACCCGGGGAGCGCGCAAGCCGGGAAGCCAGATGGTCGAGCAATCATCACACCATCATCCAACACGGGTGATTAAATTTCAGCAGTACACAACTTGCATGCCGGCCATCAAGCAATTAGCGCAACAGCGGGAAACAATTCTCGATGAAGGGGAGTACGCTTAATTACCATGGGTATGCGGTAGCGTATCGACTGCATCCTATAAATACTGCAACTTCCTGTGCACGAATCACCCGTTTCTGTCACCGTCTCTGATGATGGGTTCAGGTGAGAATCCGAGACGTCAGACGAATAAAGCCCTTGTTCCGGCGATCGCCTCTACTTCTTATCAACCATTTTTCACCGTCGGTCTTAGGAGCTCTGTGTTACTGCCCTCGATCCGGTAGTTACCCCATTGGAGACGCCGAAGAGGGGGTCAGCTCAAAACCTGGTTCGACACAGTTCGTCAAGACATGGAGGTGGTTCTTGGACCTTCGGTATTGGGTCTCCGTCGTTGGCGAGGAGAATGGGTTGAACTGTCCAGACTTGCTGCCGCGGATCGTTGCGTGTGGAGAGGCACAGTTTGAGATATCATTGAGGCCGGCTAGATCAGGCATGATCTAATAATAATAATAATAATAATAATTTTTTATTAAACACCCGTCGGGGATCGCAGCCGTATCAAGTACAAGTGCAAGTCTCTGTCTTGTGTGTGTTACGTGCCTACGCAACAATGACATAGCCCAACTAACTCCCTCAGTGGGCCAACACGATGCCGGTTTTAGCCGATCACAGCAACAGCGCAGCCTTTTTGAGAGAGGGGGAATGACAATAGACCTCAGGGAAGTGTATAAACCTCGCGGTTCAGCAGCACCAAAAGGCGTGAGCGCTGTACTGTTCTGCTTCAGTAGGGACCAAACAGGGTTGTGGCGCTCTCAGACGGAGATCTTGTGCCGCCTTCTTCGCCCTCACTAGGCCTCCAGGTAGTTTAATTTAAAATTGTCACTCGTAAATGGTGGGACGGGAAGAAGAGAGAGAGAGGCCGACCCCGGATAGTTCTTCTGCGCTCGCCTTTTGGGTATTGATTAAGCTAATGCGTGGCGGATTGAAACATTTCCAACGGACGGGCTAACGCTGTTCTCCTCCGAAACGAGGACCAGACTGCGACATGATAGCTTCCTCTCTAATGGGAAACCCGAATATTTTTCCTGGGTCGTCTGCTTGCGAGCACGTGTGTGGCACGCGTAGGTGGGATTTAATGTCAGGTCAGCCGCTTCGCACACGCCCAGTTCCTGTCGTTTTTACTTTGTCTTGTCATTGGAATACGGTGGTTGTACGAAGATAGGGGGAGATAGTTGCTTCACAAATTCACTGGTAAGCCGTCGCTGCTCCTCATTTACGAGCTCCGAACTGCCGATCAGGTCGCGACTGCATAATTCCATCGCGTGCTTCACAGTCATCGTGGAACTCGATCCATGGCTAAAGTAGCTAGCTGCTCTTCCCCTCCTCACATGCAGCAGTTGTGCAAATACCGTCCATCTCGTTGAACCGCACTCGAGCATTGGCCATCAAAGGTCAGGAAATGACTGCAATGCACTACTTTTTAGAAGACGGAACTTAAGGAAGTCAATCGCCTTGTCGTGGGTGAGGAAGCAGCATTCTCCCTTCGACTAATTTTTACGGAGTTGGCCGCCCTTCCTTCTGAAACCGGTGAAGGTCCCATTTCCATGACTACACTGTTGACGGATAGGGTTGCGTTTATTACATTATTGTCTTTGTAAGAAGTGTATTAAGCCGTAGGGCAATTGAGGAATCTAAGGAAACTGGACTTTCACGGGGAAAACAGTCCCCACACTCGATCAGTCTGTCGGAATACGTTTTAGCAACGTGAAGAAACGAGGTCATTTGCCTGGTTTCCGCCAAGATTTATATTAAATAGTTAACTTCAATATCGCTACAACTACATTACTACGATATTTTCAGTAGGCATGTTATAATGCTTATTTTCACACTGGCGCGGACATGCGTGATTGGAATGGCCAATTATAGCATATTTGACGTCATTGGCCATCCGTACCCCAACTCCGGGGGGAGGGGGTCTAGTTTGTCATTGAGATACGGGCTCCAAGTTAGCCGGCGGAGATCGGGGTTGTCGCGTCACGCGGAATTGACATTCACTGGATCTGGCTAGGTTGTAGCACGAAATGTGAACATTTCGTTTCGCCGTGGAGCTTGGCCTACTCAGTCTCTGACTTGTGGAAGACAGAAATATGGTTCTCTAGGTTTGTACTGTAACGTTTAGGGGGTATTTGGGGGGAGATAGGGATAAGTCTGACTGGAAATGCGTCCATCTCAGATTCGATGGTATTACACACGATTATTCACAAAAGAATGGTCACAGTCCCAACCTAATTGGAGCAGAACAGTTGGATGTACAAAGTAGGCCTGCATGTTCCTATGTCGGCAACACTTACGTCATGCTTCCTACTTTTAGGGCGTTTTGATGGTGGGCCCGCCGGGCACTGGGAAGACACTTCTGGCCAAAGCGGTGGCCACAGAGTGCGGGACCACCTTCTTCAACGTCTCCAGTTCCAGTATGACGAGCAAATGGCGCGGCGAGTCGGAGAAGTTGGTGCGCCTCCTCTTCGACATGGCACGCTTCTACGCCCCCAGCACTATCTTCATCGACGAGATCGATGCCCTCTGCTCGCGACGCGGCGGTGACTCCGAGCATGAGGCCTCGCGGCGCGTCAAGTCGGAACTGTTGGTACAGATGGACGGTGTGTGATTCGCCTTCTGCTTCTTGCCTTTTTATCATGTCCACTTATTCACACATTTTACGCTACACCCAAAATGGAGTGTGCCAAACCAAAATAGAGGTTGCGGTGACTCGTGAAACGCTTTAGTACGACCACGCGGAGTCTACGTGAGTCTTCATCATGCGACACGCTCAAGACAGGGGCTCACACCACGTCGGCGACCGCGTCGAGTTTCACCACCAGCCGGTCGACAGACTTGGAGGGGTCATTGTTGCATGGAAGAGAG
>CACRXP010001258.1:57217-80394 GCA_902702965.1 Spirometra erinaceieuropaei
CTACCACAGGGAATGTTGGAGGACCCGCTGACGAGGCGAACCCCGCGCAGCTGCAGAATATTGGCGAAACACGCGTGTATGGGCTTTTGGCTAGTACCTGTACTGTTAGTATGGAATCACCTCACCCTAAAGAACACTCTCCACTGTAATAAATCTGACATCTGACTCTCGCGTCGTGTTGTAAATTGTGGTTCAGGAGTTTGCTAGTCGATGAGATAATTCGACCCGCGTTTGTGCAGTCGCGTTATTGCGGTGACCATTTCTTACTGAGTTTGACGGTTGCTTAGCCCCGCTTCTGTGGAGAATTACATGCTGATGGGCTAACTGAGAAAGCAAAAGAAGAAGAGGCGTTTATCGGAGGTCCGACGTTTCGAATAGTTGATTCCTCTACCCATCTTCAGAGACTGGAAAGTCCTGCGCACAGCTCCCTTCTATGGCGCACTTTATTCAATGCGTGACCTGCCGATGCCGCCTGTGTGGCTGCATCCAACCCGCATGTCACTGTGACCTGAATCGCCTCCGTCGGCCGCGGAGATTGTCCCCGATTGTCCCGCGCCCTGCCTGTCTGAAGGTTCGTAAATTCAGATAGGGGGAGACAAATTGATGTGGCGGTTGACAGAGCAGTCGGTGGACATCCAGACTTCTTGCACTTGTCTTGCTGTACGATCACCGCCCCGACCCACAATCGCCACGGCGTCAAAGTTGAAGATGTGTCCCATTTGCGCGGCATGGGTTGCTACCTCCGACTTTGGGTCCAACCTTCGCACGGCCAACTTATGCTCGTGTATTCGCGTTTTCAGCCGTCGGCCGGTTTCCCAAATGTGGTTGCACCTTCCGCAGCTTCCTTGAAGTCGGTAGACAACGGCCGACGTCTCCTGATTAGGGATCGGATCTTTTGGTCGCATCACTTGCCGGCGGATTGTTGAGTCAGGCCTTTGGGGAACACTTATTGCGAGTGATGCGAGGGATTTAGCCACGGCTTCGGAGACCCCTTTAATGTATGGAATGCTCCGCCACGATTTTGACTGACTATGCTTTTCATTCCGTTTCTTTGGCTGCCTTCGGCTCCGTTCAATGAATGCTCGCGGATAGCCATTGGCTCCGAAGAGTTCTTGGAGGAGCTTTATCTCGTCCAGTTTGGCGGCTGGCGTGCTGCAATGAGTTTCCACCCGTCGGTATAGCGTGCGGACACAGCTTCGTTTGTGTTGTAGCGGGTGGGTACTGTTGTAGCTGAGTATTTGCAGCGTGTTCGTCGGTTTTCTGTAGACCGACGTCGCTAATTTGGCGTTTGGCTGGCGACAGAAGAGAACATCCAAGAATGGGTATTTGTCTACTATTTCCTCATCCCTCGTGAACTGTAGATCGGGAATGATTGAGTTCAGTAGTTCCGCATTGTAGTTGAGGAAAGCTGAGAAAGCGCTCGAATAACCCACGCCAATGCTCAGCCTTGACGGAGTTACCAGCAGTAAAGTCTCCGTCAATATTGTCGGTAAAGATGTGTTATGTAGTCGGAGTAGGTTTACCATATAAGACTCGCTACTACACTTATTTAAGTGGGTGTTGTTCGATTAAGTTCTTCCTCGTTTATCAGTCACGCTCTACGTCCAGGGCTTTCCACACGCATGTATGATAGCAGTTAAGGTTTCAGGTTTCACGCAGACTCGTCCAGCTAATGTGACCCCGTTTTGGTCCAACGCACAGCCCGTTTGGCGGAGGGGCTGCCGTCATTAGCGCTGAGATAGTTTCAATTTGCACCTCTATGACCACACTGTCCGGTCACGAATTTGTTCGGTCAGACACCAGTGAATCTATCTCGGCAAAAAAGATGGAATCGCTGCCAGCAGCTCTGCCCAACAGTTGTCAGGCTCTCACACACTGTCCCCCGTTCCCTCAGATACCGCGTGGGTCAATGGAACTGCGGACTTCTGGAATGAAGTTGGCCATCACAAATTACAATGGGCGAACTATAATGTGCAGTGCAAATTTTGGGAGGCAATATTTTGTCTGTTCTCCTAGAAAGTACCTGTCATCCCTGAGGGCTTGCTTACTTACTCCTCAGTCTTTGTCTTCAGGTCTCACTGGTGCAACAGGGCAAGATGACCCTACCAAAACCGTCATGGTTTTGGCGGCAACCAACTTCCCCTGGGACATTGACGAGGCGCTTCGGCGTCGTCTGGAGAAACGCATCTACATCCCTCTCCCTAGCTGTAAGTTATTTCGTCTTACTTTCTACTTTTCAGTAGGTGTGGTTTTTTGCTCTTTTTTGTCCCGCCGACTTTCGTTTTTGGCTATTGATCACCAATGCAATAGTACAACTGCAGCGCTTGTTCCGTTTCATTGTTCAATTTTACAAATAAGTGGAAACTGAGCAGATATTTATTGAATATCAGACCGCGTCGTTCTTTAACATGTGTTAGATTGAAATGGCCTCCTCCTCCGGCTCGATTCAGTGGCCGGCTGATTATTTTATCTGATGAAGATGGTGATGATGGCGACGGAGGCGTTGGTGCAGCCATCTACTTATTCATTCTCGATTTTACTATTTCTTATCCTCTGTTGTCATTTCCATCGTTTCCACGCCCTCAAATTCGCCTGCACATGCGTTTGCAAATGCTTTCACCGCATACACTTTTTAAACGCGCTTATTTTGCATGTTCCCCACAGGTGCCGTCAAAATATTTTTCATGTTGCTATGACGACGTTTGGGATCTTTTGTAACACTTGTGTTTATCTTCTTCATCTAGCAATCTTTATTTGTGGAATAAGTGTACACGTGTCAGCCAATTTCTACCAAGTCATTAGACTACAAGTTTTTTTAACGTGGACTACACCCGCCTTTAAAATGTAACTTCATGAAATATTCCCCCGTCAGAGGGTTGTATTCAACACGTTTTTTTCACAATTATTTCTGGGAAACCAAATCATTTAGCTTAGTATTAAGTTATTGAAAAGAGTGACTAGCTGCAAACGTCTTCGGTGGGAGGCTAGCATTTCGCGGGGTATTGTTTGTGTGAAAAGTATGCTTGATTCCTACGACCACTGCAACCCCACCTAGGTATTATTATCAATTGAAAAATTAAGTCAATGTCCCCACCCCTTCAGGTTCAGTAGGTTTTTCGGCAGGAACTTCTGCAAGGCGTTTCATCCACTATCAGGCCAGTCTGGTGGCACAAGAACTTCGGTCGTGATCGGATGAAAATGATGAAGTGAGAAACTGGGTACAGATCTAATACCCAGGAGATGATACCAATTACCTTCTATCAAAAAATCCCTCCTCCAGACGAAGGTTCAGGCAACTGTCGAGCGGGTCATATTTAATGTAGTCAGGAAGAGTTCCCCAGCGTCGGCCTGTCTGTCTCTTCCGATGTCCAGGCCCGGGCACGGGCAGGAATCTACTATGTAGGACCACTTGGCAAATCAACCCTCGGGATCATATTTAACACAGAAATGGTGATAATTAGGGGGTTTTATAGGTGGGTAAAAATAGGAACAAGTGGGAAAATCTGGAGGAAAAGTAGGCAGAAGCAATAAATAAGCGAAACTTTGTTTAAATACTCCAACTCAGCTGGCAGACGTAGCGCGCAACTCTAAAAGCGGTGTCTTAGCAAACTGAAAACTAACAGGGAGCTCAACGTGCCCCCACATTATACGGAGTCTCGTTTAACCGGAAAAGAAGGATCTCCTGAAAGCCAAGTGACAACCGAACATAATCAAAAAATTAGATAACGACTCCTAAAGTGGCGGTATAGGCCCCACACCTTCCTCTTGGCGTAGATTGTTTTAAGAGCGCGATTCGAAGCCCAAATAAACGCCGAGGTGCGTAGGTAGCAACCCAAACCACATGTTTAAATCACAATCTCTAATCGTAGCCGTAACCCCAACTCTAATCTTTAATCCTAAAACTAACTCCGGCCCTAATTTTGCAATAATGCCTGCCAATCACCATAAGCCTTATGCTAGACTCTCACCCCGAACCCCGACCATAAAGTTGTGGGCGAAATCTAACTCATACAACGGTCCTAGAATCGTCTGAACGACGGCAAAGCCTGTAATGTAGCAGACACACGTCCTTAGTCCTTCCTTCCTCCCTATCCGCGAACCCTCCCCCAGCACAAATCCCATGGTCATAGAGTCCCGACCCTAGAAGCTTACCAGCGGCACGATGTACAGTAACCTGAAGACAGACTGATCGGATCCTAACGCGCTGTATTACATGCCCACTTAAATCACGTAAGTAGTCGTCTACATGGTAACAAGAATGTGGTCCTACACACTAAATCCTTGCGAGAAACTGATTTTCCAGCGGAGATGCTGGTTTCTGGGGAATCTGGCCTTTACTTTATTTCCCATCGTGACTTGAACATCTGACTTTCTGTGCTGCATCCCATAAAATGAAAGTTCTCGAGTCTTGGTCCATTTAGCCCTTTAGCGAAGATCACCAGTGCATCAACCGCAACGTGAAATTTCTACATCGTGCACTTGTTGGTAGCCGCTGTTCTGGAAAATGTTGTTCCAAACCAGTCACGAATTCTTTTCTTTGTGTATCTACTTGTGAAAGGCCAGCTTAGACGGTCGATCCTGAGAAATCGCAACTTGCGACACACCAGTACTTTCCTCGGCATCATAAATCTAGCACGCTAAAAGTCGTGGCTTAGGAGGTCGCTGACTGACGAGGTTACTCGCTCCTACTCCTCTTGGTGCGGCCTTCAAGGCATTTCCATTCGACCGATTGCTCGACCTTCCCAATTTAGTCCTGTTAGAACATGTACGATATGGTCTACAGAATGAGTGGCGAAAACACTCTGTGACTGTATGTTATTACCGATAAAGACAAGGGAGACTGAAATGGCCATTTCTGGCTTATTAGCCGTCGTCAGCCAGTCATACCCAACCCCGAAGTGTGGAACGCCCGAGCCTCGAACTCGCGACCTGTTGGTTTAGAAGCCAACGCCTCTACTCCCCGGGCCACGAGCCCGTTGCCCTGTCGGTTTTCGATCGGGAATATACAATGGTAGGGAACGCTCATCGATCGTTCATACGGAACTCACCCGTTCCCAATTTAGTCCTGTTACGCGTGTAGTTGGAAACTGGCTCGTGTGTGGCGCGCGTAGATGGATCTTCGGCGTTGCACGCGCACACCTTAAGCGCGTTGTTGTTTCCAACCAATCACGAATTCTTTTCTTTGTGTGTCTACTTGTGAAAGACCAGCTTAGACGGTCGATCCTGAGAAATCCCGAATCGCGGCACACCAGTACGTTCCTCAACATCATAAATCTATCACGCTAAAAGGTCGCGGCCTAGAAGGTCGCTGACTGACAAGGTTACTCGCTCCTACTCCTCTTGGTGCGGCCTTCAATGCATTTCCATTCGGCCGATTGCTCGACCTTCCCAGTTTAATCCTGTCACGCGTGTAGTTGGAAACTGGCTTGTCTGTGGCACGCGTGGATGGATCTTCGGCGTTGCACGCGCACACCTTAAGCGCTTTCCTCATCCCGATCGCTGAAGAAGCACTCCAAAAAAACAAAATTTTGTGTCCTACGGTCAAGTGCGTCCCCTACCTGTTGCCTTTTGTCATCCACACAGCAAAAGCGGTCCTTGTCGTCTGGAGTTTTCATGCCCAACTATCTTCTGCTTGATCACAGTATGCGCTGATTCTTGACGCCGCCAGCCTGTCAGACTTTACCCCTAAGGAAGATAAGCTGGAACTCTGTTGAAGCGGCAGTCGCTACAAAACAGACTGCCAGGTGTTTGCATGTGGAATTATCACCTAAATCATGCTCCATGAAGAGGGGAGGGGCCGGAGATTGCTACGAACTAGTCACACACACACACACCTACCCGCATATACCCGACAGTTCGACCGTCGTTTCGGACGATGTACGCTATGTGCCCCACAGCGTAGTAGGCGCAGGAACGGCGACTTGCGTGTGAATTATATTTATGGGTGACTTTTGAGACATCTGCCTCACTCTCTTCTCCCTCACGCTCCTGGGTCGGGTGTCGGGAGAGAGTCAGGAAAACTGGAGGCGGGATCGGGTGCGGCGTGAACCCTCACCTAGGCGCGCCACCATTCTCCTTCCCCTTTGGGTGGCGTTTGTTATGGGTGCGCAGCACAATAGCGCCTGCCGTACCTTGATCTGGATCCGGTGTTGGTTCAGCGCATCGACTGCGTGACCCGCTGTAGGGGGCAGACACATACCGGACAGTTCGATCATCGATTTTGGCAATGTCCACCGCGTGCTCCGCATCAGGGTGCGAGCAGGCACGGTGACTTGTGCGTGGATTAGGTCATAGTGATAGCAAACTCGCTCTGCATCTATCGCACTCTGCCTCCTCTGCCTCCTCCTCCCCATCTAGGCTGGGTGTCATGACAGGGTCAAGAAGACCGGAGATGGGAGAGGACGCAGGTGTTTGGTACGACGAAAATCCGCACTTAAACGTACCACTACGCACCCTGGTCCAAACAGTCATTTGACCTGGATTTCAGCACAACAACAGGAGGGTAAGGGGATCAACAGGGGTCCCGACTCTCACGACGTGGGCCTGCCCGTCGCTACACCCTATCATGCGCCACCTGTTCACAGTCAACACTTGACCAGGATTCGAGTATATCACGATGGGTGCGACACGGATCACACATGTAGCTCAGGAATCACATAGAGAGGAACCGAAAAACGCACTTCTCAATTACGTGGGAGGTGCAGGTGCTGGATGTAAATGAGGAGTGCGTGTGGTGGCGGAGAGAATGTGTGGTGATGTGGTCAAACCGCAGATTTTCGTGTACTGTCATTCTTTACTGCGCGCGTTTTATGTTGGTGGCCGAAAAGAAGTGCATTCCAGAGCCAGCGTCCTAGCGTGGCCAGAATATCTTAGTTTATATGTTCGCGCATTACTTTCCTCGGGAATTAAACAAGGCAAGATGAAACTGGAGCTCACATACCAGAAAACACATGGGCAAGGCTGGGGGACCCACTGATGAGCCGAACCCCTCGCAGCTGCGCCAGTCAGCGGCACAAGATCGGCGACGTACGCGTGTCTGGGCTTTTAGCTTGTACCTTTGCTGTCAGTACGGTAAATAATTGCACAATTTCATACTACTGGCTGCCTGTTAACAGTTTGTGAATATGACGCGGTTATTCCGTATTAGCTGATGGATTTTAGCCCAGATATTCATACCGAATTTCGAACCGTGCCTGAAAAGGTCTGTTCCGAAGGATTTACTCCAAGTTCGCGCATTAATTTCCTCGAAAATTATACAAGACGGAGTGAAACTGGAGTTCATATACCAGAAAACACACGGAGAAGGCTGGGGAACCCACTGACGAGCCGAACCCCTCGCAGTTGCGTCAGTCAGCGGCACAAGACCGGCGAAACACGCGTGTCTGGGCTCTTAGCTTGTACTTATGTTGTCAGTACGGTAAATATACAATTCCATATTACTGGCTGCCTGTTGACAGTTTGTGGATATGACGCGGTTATTCCGTAATAGCTGATGGATTCTAGCCCAGATATTCATATCAAATTTCGGATCGTGCCTGAAAAGGTCTGTTCCGAAGGATTTTCTCCAAGTTCGCGCATTAATTTCCTCGAAAATTATACAAGACGGAGTGAAACTGGAGTTTATATACCAGAAAGCACACGGAGAAGGCTGGGGGACCCACTGATGAGCCGAACTCCTCGCAGTTGCGTCAGGCAGCGGCACAAGATCGGCGACGTACGCGTGTCTGGGCTTTTAGCTTGTACTTATGTTGTCAGTACGGTAAATAATTACACAATTTCATACTACTGGCTGCCTGTTAACAGTTTGTGAATATGACGCGGTTATTCCGTAATAGCTGATGGATTTTAGCCCAGATATTCATACCGAATTTCGAACCGTGCCTGAAAAGGTCTGTTCCGAAGGATTTACTCCAAGTTCGCACATTAATTTCCTCGGAAATTAAACAAGGCAAGTGGAAACTTCCCCACATACTTCCTCACCCGGCCAACAAATGGACTGATCTGGCATAACTGCAGTGGCTATTTGAGCATTCGTCTCCTACGTATGCAAAACGTGTACCGACTCCATATCTGACACTAACCTAAGTCCATCTACTCAAGTGAAACATACTAAGAGTCAGCATAAGATCAGCTTATGAAGGAAGTACCGTAATCTGACTGCCATTCCAGGCGGCCGAGTCGATTCCCCTCCACTTGGCAGTTTTCAAGGTTTCGTCTTTACTGCCCTTAGGCATTTTAAATGACAGTGAAATGATTGTGTAGAATTGGCCGCACTCCCTTCCCTGTATTTGCGATAGGCATGGCCAATTCAAACCAGCTACAATGCAAAATAAAGTGCTTTCGGAAGTTGGATCCTTCTGAACGGCGTCCGGCCTGATTTCTCCGTCTCGAGCTGCCACGTAATCGCCGGAAGTTGAACGTCATTTTCACTTCCCCTATCAGTAGACTAACTGCTGGGAGGGTAGGCGCTATCGTCAGATTTGGCACTAGCAATTTTTACCGCTCCCCCCAGAATCGTTGCGTACGTATGTGCCTGTGTGAGATTTCAGCCCGTCAGAATGCTGGATCGCCCCGCGGGGAGCTCTGTCAGCAATTATGTCGCAAAGATAAATGGCTTTTGTGTGAAATTAAGCGCGCCCGCGCGTACTGATGGCTATTTCGTCTTGTCTCATTTTTCGGTGCCGAGTGCACTGAGGCCACTGTCTTTAGCCAGTAACCAATCTCGTGAAGAATTAGCCGGATTTCTGAAATGCCTTTTTGGTTATGAAGGATCACTTACAGTAGGTGGGCTAACTCATGAAATGTCGACCGAAATGAGTTTCCGTTTCAAAAAGATTGATTAAGTAGTGTTGTGAAACTGATCATCGTGCAACGTGATTCTATAGTAATTGACTTACCTCAGGATGCGGACTTCCGAACAAACATCTTTTTGGCCACATGCAAAAGCTAAATTCCGTAACGAATGACTACTTAAGTAGCATACATTTTTCTACTTGATTTTTGCCGCCCTTAAAAATTCAATTATATCTCATGAAAATCATGCATCAAAATATCCATATTTTTGCTCATTCGGCAGACAATTACGTTTTCTTCCAATCTTTTACTCGAAAGAAGGGTGTCATTCGATTTTCAAAAACTTTCTAGTTGTGAGATTTTTTTAATACCGTGAAATGGCCGTCCATAAAACGTCATGTCTCTGCATTTACCAATGTGGCTTGTAAAGTCAAAATTAAGGCTCAAATCCACTGCTAAATTTATGAACCCCACATGATCTTCTCTTAATACTGTAGAGAAATGCATGGTTTTCCATACGCAGAAAATATACTGCTTGTAGGTTGAGAACCCTGAATGCAAGTGTAACGACAGGTCGGGTTCAAAATTACTCGGAAATCGGAAAAGTTTTTGAAAACCGAAGTATACCCTTCCTTCGAGTATAAAATTGGAAGAAGACGTAATTTTCTACCGAATGAGCAAGGGAATGAATATTTTTAGGCATGTTTTCCATGGAATATAATTGAATTTTTGAGGACGTCGAAAATCAATGAGATAAATGCATGCTACTTAAGTAGTCATTTTTGCAGAGTATAGTTCATACATGCAGTCGAAAATAAGTTCATTCGAAAGCCGGCACCCTGAAGTAACTGTATTATTATAGAATAATGCTGTATGATGCATAGTTTTCCAACCCCGATCTGCCGTTACACTTGTATTCAGGGTTTCCAAACTACAGGCCGTATATTTTCCGCGTACGGAAATCCATACATTTCTCTACGGTATTAAGAGGAGACCATATGGAGTTCATAAAATTTAGCAGTGGATTTGGGCCATACTGTTGACTTTACAAGCCACATTGGTAAATGCAGACACATGTTTTATGAACGGCCATTTTACGGCATTAAAAAATCTCCCAATTAGAAACTTTTTATTACCGAATTATACCCTTCCTTCGAGTATACAATTGGAAAAAGACGTAATTGTCTACCGAATGAACAAAAGAATGAATATTTTATGCGTGTTTTCGATGAAATAGAACTGAATTTGTAAGGGCATCGAAAGTAAATGAGAAAAATGCATGCTACGTAAGTAGTCATTTTTTTACAGAGTGTGGTTTTTGCATGCAGCCGGGAAGAAGTTTATTCGAAAGCCGGCATCCTGTGGTAACTGAATTATTATAGAATTATTCTGCACGATGATTAGTTTTACAGCTCTACTTAAGTAATCTTTTCGAAATGAAAGCTTATTTGGGAATTTCGGTTGACAGTTCATGAGTTAGCCCACCTACTGTACATGCAGTGCCCATCTGACATAACGAGTTGGACCAGCTCTCATCTGTGGCATTGTGAAGATAGTTTAATCGACTCCCAGTTAAGTTGGATGTAGTTTTGTTCTGTCAGTAAAGAAGTGACTCTGTCCTCAGCGCGTCTTTTGATTGAATACCCAACCCACATAGTACTGGCACCGTAACGAACTTACCTGCTGATAGTTCATGTTCTTTATACCAATCGTCCGCGTCGTGATAACACCATCACTGATATTCCGTAATTGTTTGCTCATCAGACATGACGCCCAGCTTATTTCGCAACTGATCCGCGCTGAAGATTGTTCAACTATCTGGCCCATGCAGATGCGTCGAGCAGCGGACTACTGGGCCAAAATATAGGCTCCATCTTCTCAGGCTGTCCATATGATCAGGGTTTTGATTACCCGTTAACTGGTTACATATACAGTTGAACCGTCGATTTAGATGTCCGCCGTGTGCCCTACAGCAGAGTGAGAGCAGAGACGGTGACTTGCGCGCGAGTTATTTAGGAGCGGTGGTAGACCTACACTCTGAATCTACCGCATTCTCTCCTCCCCACCCACCTGGACCCGGCACAGTCAAGAAGACCGGAGACGGGAGAGGACACGGGTGGCTGGCACGATGAAAACTCACACCTTCCGGTCCAAAAAATGCGCTGACTAGGATTTTACACAAGAGGGACGACTGGGATCCCAACAGGCGCGGTGCGGACCTCCATCTTGCCGTGCTGCCACGTGTTATGGATGCGCGTTCCCGATACCGCCTGCCTCTGTGTTGGTCCAACGCATCCACCGCGTGGCCCACCCTGGGGGTCGCCCGAACACCGAAAGCAACCACCTGACGTACTCTCCCATACGTGAGAACTGTATCTGAATTGGTTGGAAGACAACTAAAAAACACCAGATACACGTAGCACACCAGCCGGCAACTACCCTGCTCACTCAGTTTGTACACCCCAAGGACAGCGTTGGCTACTTCAAAAGAAAAAGTGCTGTCTGCAAAGTCCCATGTTCCAATTGTGATGTCGTCTATTGTGGCCAGACTGGGAAATCTGTCTCAACCCGTTTACATGAACATCGGCTAGCGGAGAAGAGACGCGACCATCTATCCCAGGTGGTCATGCAGACACTGGACACAAATTTGCATGAGAGAACACTCGCATTGCTGGCGCATACCAAACAAGGAAAGGCCGCGAATTCCTGGAGGCAATGCACTCAGATGAGGCATGCATCAATCGGCATATCGATCTAGATGTCACATACAAAATCGTTGAAGACAAATTCAAAGTGGCTAAACCAATCCCGAGGAAATGACAAATTGCAACTAACACTCATAGGCACAGACTTTAGCCACTCATAGAATCCTTTGTCGGACTCAGTTTAGAAGTTGCTTTTGCATGCCCTTAATCTGAAGACGAGCTGGGGAACCAGTCTCGATAATTTGCACGATAAAGTTTACTGTTTCCCAGAGAATTTCATCTTTCGGACTAAATTTCTTGCGATGCCCGTTTTTTAATTCAAACTGAAAGGTGCTCCTATGGGGTCGCCTATATCTGGCTCTCTAGCAGAAGCCATATTGCAGAAACTAGAGTCTCTAGCTCTTCCTAAAATAAACCCAAAACTATGGTTGCGCTATGTTAATGGCACTTTTGTCATTGTCAAGAGAAACCAATTAAACCGACTTCACACGAATCTTAACTCCACATTTTCAGGAATCAAGTTCACTTTCGAAATAGAGGTTGATATACAACTTCCATTTCGGGATGTCCTCGTATGCCGAAAAACCGACGGGTCCCCTCACACTTCAGTTTATCGCAAAGAAACATACTCCGAGGTCATCCTACATTTTGAGAGTAACCATTCCATCTCCCACAAGAGGAGTACTGTCTACAGCCTACTAAACCGAGCCAAAACACACTGCTCCAATGAAGAAAGTTATGAAGCAGAAATGGAATACCTTTTCAAATTATTTTCCCACAGCGGATACCCGCACGACATTGTGCATCACTGCATGAAACATGAGTTTAGACAGAAAGGTTTTTCGAAAGCGACGGCCACCCAGACACCAATCACATTCATCTGGTGGACTCTCCCATACATCAAAAATGTATCTGAGCTCGTCGAAAGACGGTTAAAAAAGCATCAGATACACGTTGCACACCAACCTACAACTACCTTGCGTACACAGCTTGTACACCCCAAGGACAGGGTTGGCTATCTTGATAGAAAAGGTGTTGTCTACAAAATACCATCTTCTAGTTGTGATGCCGTCTATTGTGGCCAAACTGGGAAATCTGCCTCTATTCGCATACATGAGCATCAGTTAGCGGTGAAGAGACGAGATCACCTATCCCAGATGGATATGCAAACACTGGACACTGTACGCAAATTTGCATGGGAGAACATTCTCATTGTTGGCGCCTGTCAGACAAGGAAGGGCCACGAATTCCTGGAGGCGATGCACTTAGATGAGGCATGCATCGATCGGCATATCGATTTAAATGCCAAGTGCATATTTCTCAAAGACAAATGGAAGAGAGCGCAGCCAATGCTGAGGGGATGACGAAAAACCATTGACCCGCATTAGTGCAGGCTTCGGCCAACCATAGAATCACATGTTCGACACGGTTAAATAGTTAACTGTTTTTGTACATAGCCCAGAAGTCTGACGACGAGCTGGAAAACCAGACTCTAAAATTTACGCATTAAAGGCTATTTTCTTCCCAAAGCATCTTACTTATTTTCAATTAAATTTCTTGGAATGCCCGTTTTTCAGCACCAACATATATATGTTGCTAATTGGAGCAAAATGCGCGTCTCACAAGTGCGGCTCGGGAGAAGGAATCTTCAATTATCATGCCGTCTCATAGTGGGGGGGCGGTGTTTTGACTAATTCACGTCCAAGTCGCCGGTGCTGTGCAGGCCTCGTGCGGCAACGGTCGAACTTTCATCTGTATAATGTTGTTGGGCTGTTTTTACTTCTTGGTACAATGAAGGATTTACCACAGTCACCGTGTTCGATAGGCCTACACCGCGCTCGTAACCATGTTTCTGTCCTTGAGCGCCAACGTCATTGAAATCGTCTTTTTTTCCTCCCAGTGAGCGGACGCTTAGCCCTGCTGCATATAAATCTCCGTGAGGTGCCCCTTGACGAAGACGTCCAATTCGAGAAGATTGCCGAACAGCTGGACGGCTATTCGGGCGCCGACATCACCAATGTCTGCAGGTGGGTAAGATGCGATTGGCTATCTACAACAAGTGCGATCAAAATCTAATTGAGCGCGCAACCCAAGGAACCAAAAATAGACGAATAAACACAATCTTGGTTAGTTAAAGCAGATAAATGACAAAGCTCAGTACGCTAAAAAGAATGCAAACTAATGTGATAATTACAATGGAGATACGGCAACCAATTACGTCTAATTACTGAAATTTGAAACTGACTATCGTCACTATCGACCGTTTACCGTACATTTCATCAGTTATGCAGATCACATGACAGTCACATCCTTACTGCCGTATTTAACCAGCCGAAGTTACTGAACGGTCCACTGGAAGCCGAAAGCCATGTAAAATCTAAAGTTTGAGCGAGCCACCTGAAATCTCTAAAACGGGCCACCATATTCTAACTTACTTCCAGATATTCTCTCAGCCTGAAAACCAGCTCTTCATAGTTATTATATATGCCGTTTTCACATTGAACCAACTGTGGAGAACTCGGCGCCTCGGTGGGATTCGAACCCACGACAGTAAGGTGGAGGCTTTAGT
Organism: Spirometra erinaceieuropaei; assembly: GCA_902702965.1. Taxonomy (NCBI): domain Eukaryota; kingdom Metazoa; phylum Platyhelminthes; class Cestoda; order Diphyllobothriidea; family Diphyllobothriidae; genus Spirometra; species Spirometra erinaceieuropaei. The sequence continues at coordinate 71,285 of CACRXP010001258.1, forward strand.
ACAGCCAACGCTCTAACCACCTGAGCTACGAGGCCCCGCCGGACGACGCGAGTTTAATCATCTTTGGGTCAAGTTTACTCGCCCAACCTACTGCAACGTCTGGAATCCACCAACTCTGATACAGTAAATTGACTGTCCAAGCAGGATTTCCTAAATAATACATCTGAATCCACCGGATGACTACTGGGCTCGTGTACTTTGGAGTTATTTTAGTAGATTTCAATTGATTCACTTTGACCTAACTGTGAAAAACTCGGCGCTGGTGGGCCTCCTAGATCAGGTGGTTAGAGCGTTGGCTGTGCTCAAGCCTTCACCTTACTGTCTTGGGTTGGGATCCGACCGACGCGCCGAGTTTTTTACGGTTGGGTTAAAGTGAATTATTTGAAATCTGCCAAAACACCTCTCAATATGCAGTTTTCGCATCGGACGCTTAATACATGCACGCAGCTTCAGTGCTTGTTTTAGCACTACAGCGTACGCGCCAGGAAGTAATAAGTAAACCAACTTTTTTCGAGAACGAGAACTTAGCTTTCGAAAGTCCAACCACGTCCCTCGTTCTCCTTGAGAATTCTTGCCGTTTTTCACTTTTTTGGTCTGTAAAAATTCATGGATGTGGTCCACTTTAAAGAACATTGCCGTACTTCTGTCAATCTTTCCGTGGACCACAGCAAAAACACGTCGGCTTTTCCTACCTTGTTATCGTAGCCGGTTGTCTAAGAATATACTTACTTTTACTTGATCTCTTGCGTGACCGAGGTTCTTTATGACATCCTCCTGGTCGCTCAGTGACTGGACGTATCACCCAAACATTATTTCGCAAAATTTAAGCTCAAGAAGATTCACAGAAGCCATAGCAGTTCCCGCGAAGGTGTTCGCCCTGATAGCCGGTGAAAACACTTTAGTCGCTCGAGAGTAAGACGACGGCGTCAAGGTTTGTTTCGCCGCAGAGTGTCTATTTGGCGTTTTTTTTTTCTCGGACGCTCGCGGCCTGGAATCATCGTAGGCTTTTAAGCTAACACCGGATACAACTCCGAGTCTGGTGTGCCGCTGTCAAGATTTTTCACCTGATTCACATCCTCAATCGCATCCAGAAGTTGCACCTTATCGCATGAAGGGGTCCGCATCAGCACTGAATACCTGCGTCCTCATTCCACCCGTGCATCACTCGGCCTCTTTTACGTCACGTTAACTAACTTCTTCTCTGCTTTGTTTACCTGAACGACGATTGTGAGACCGTTTCGAACAAGACAAAGACTAGCGTTAATTGCGCTGCGAATTGAGCCGACATTTTCCGTGGTGATGACAGCTGTAGTTTACGTATTTGCGACCCTGGGAGCGGGAGCTTTTTTAGCGTACGTCAGTCCTCGGAAAAACAGCGCTCCGGCTAACAAGTCTCAGTTGAGCGTCTGCCAAAAAACTTGCTGCCCATTCGAGGTTTTACTTTAACGAAATGCCGTTTTCGGTTTTTAGATGTTTTAGGCAGATTTCGAATGATTCATGCTGATCCAACTGTGAAAAACTCGGTGGGATTCGAACCCACGACAGTAAGATGAAGGCTTTAGTACAGCCAACGCTTCAACCACTTGAGCTACGAGGCCCTGCCGGACGAATCCCACCGAGGCGCCGAGTTTTTCACAGTTGGGTCAATATGAATTATTCAAAATCTGCCAAAATATCAATGAATTACTTGAGCCTAGTAGTCATCTGGTGGATTCTAGGTGAATTACTTAGGAAATCCTGCTTGGGCAGTCAACTTACTGTATCAGATTTGGTGGATTCCAGACGTTGCAGTAGGTTGGGCGGGTAAGTTGACCCAAGTGTGATAAAACTCACGTCGTCCGGTGGGGCCTCGTAGCTCAGGTGGTTAGAGCGTTGGCTGTACTAAGGCCTTCCCCTTACTGCGTGGGTTCGAATCCCACCGAGGCGCCGAGTTTTTCACAGTTGGGTCAATATGAATTATTCAAAATCTGCCAAAATATCTATGAATTACAATGAGCCTGGTAGTCATCTCGTGGGTTCTATGTGAATTATTTAGGAAATCCTGTTTGGTCAGTCAACTTACTGCATCAGATTTAGCCGCTCCCAAATGTGTTAGTAGGTTGGGCGGGTAAACTTGACCCAAATGTGATTAAACTCGCGTCCTCCGGCGGGGTCTATTATTTCTAGTGGTTGGAGCGTTGGCTGTACTAAAGCCTTCACCCTACCGTCGTGGGTTCGGATCCCACTGAGGCGCCGAATTTTTCACAGTTGGGTCAATATGAAGTTTTCATTTTAACAAAATATCCGATATCGAATCCCTCTATCCACTGTACATTCCTCAACAAATGTACTCCAATTTTAAGCCAGCATTGTTAATTAAATTTCAACGGCAAATTGTGTTTGCCGATGCACCGCCCAAAGCACCCTTCTGTTTTGTGATTTCGTGACCAGTGTTCCCCCACCCTCCTTTTAAATGCTCGAATGTTTTGCTCGACAGCATCCTTGGTATCGTTTCCCTCGGGAAACTGTTGTGGCAGGGTTTTCCCCTCAAGTTTTAAGGTCTCGAAGAGAGCCACAACAAGCTGGGCTCGCGTGTCGGCAGTTGACGCCTTCATTTAAGGTGGGGAGGGGGCATCACCGAAGTAAACAGCTTCTTTTTGTCCAGCTTTCTCCCCCCCCCGCCCTCTTCCGCACTTTTTTTCTCAGCTGTCTGCGGATAGGCTGAAAAATCGCGGGCACTTCATTGGTGCATGTTGACGGGGACTCTGCCTCACTAAATCGATGAGTCAAATCGTCGTTCAAGTGACCTTTTACTGTCACTACTTGTTTGGCATCCTGTGTCGGTGACTGTAGTTAAGGAGCACCTTCCAAGGGTTTGTCGCCCAACAGCCGGTCAAACGGGTGGTTCTGTTCTACCTAGCTAACACCGGTTTTCACTCGTTTTGCGGTAAAGTTTCTGGTGCTTGGCGTATTGTCAGAAGCACTGCAATCCCTAGAAAGTTTAGTAATTCTCGTCCTATATCCGTGCATGTAATAATATCACATAGGTTGCATGATGTCAGTTCGACAGCAAGGTGAGAGCAGGCATGGTGCTTGCGCGTGAACCAGTTAGAAAACACACAGGAAACCTCCCTTAACCCTGAATTAATAAACAAAACAAGGCGTTCTAAAACAAATATAGTAGTTACCCGTATATGCTAAACTCAGTGGGGTTACGCAACCTATCCTTACCCTAAATCCAAGTATGATCATCCTTGAACGGCTATTAACTGGCCAGCAGGAGTCGTGTAGAATGTGAAAACTTCTCGAGACAAGAGAAGGGCATGCGAACCGTTCTTCGAAAGGCTCTTTGTTAGATATTAGCCAGTCTAGGCAAAACTGCCTGATAAAATCTATAAGCTGACTGATAGTAATGCACTTACGCCTTGCGTGCAGTGGTCTGTATGTATCTCTCACGCATGAATCCTCACTCATCTCGCGGAGTATATGAGGAACGATTTTGCATATGTGAGTCGGCCAGACGGACTGCCACCGCACATAGGCGTTGGGTTGTTTAGTAATAACGGTGATGGCAGTTCGGCCGTTGTGTCTGGCGATGTCTAACGTGTATTCCATAGCAAGGGCACGGCGACGTGGGCGTAAATTGGTTTATAGTGAGAGTGGACTTACGCTGCATCTGTCGCACTCTTTCCTCTCCACCTGAGCCCTGTGTCAAGACAGAGTCAGGAAGACCGAGGACGGGGCGAAGGCGCAAGTCGAGCCCGCATCTTGGCGTTCCACTCCACACCTCCTGGTCCACAACGAACACCTGACTTGGATTTTTAATCAACAGCAAAAAGTGATCAGAAAGAGAAGAGGATGCCACAACTCACTGCGAAACCATGCATATGCCCTGTATACCCAGTGAGAGTGGCGCAAGCGCACACTAAGTTGCAAGGGCCATGGTTTGCTGAAACATGACATAGCGGACGCACAAATTCCTTAAGGCTCTGGCTGCTTGTAGATGCGAGATTAGCAAAGGGCAGTCCTATCCGTTTTCTTTTCACACGACTTACATGGTCCAACGAGGAACAATCCGCTCAAGCTAAGCGCTCGTAGCACAGGATTCAAAGTAGTCTCCAGTACTCCAGGCTTAATCTCTCACCGAGGTGCCGCAATGCAAACGCTCTAGCGTCTCCAGGACTCAATGCCCGCAGGCTGTCACACGGTCTGCAACAGCTGATCACGACCAATCTCTCATGGGTAGCGAGCTCCGTCCAATGGCTCCTTGGATAACAGTTCTTGCAGATACCTTCATTTCAGTGTCATTTTATGTGAGCAAAGGTCAGCGGCCCGCGCTTTCCCAGCGTTCTCTGTGACCCTACAATACATGCTTGATCCGCTTGACTGAAGAGTTTGAAAGTCTTAAAGGGATAATGCATTTCCTTTTGTCGATAAGATTTTGAACCAGGCGCAAAATGTGATTTATTTCTTGGAACATATCGAATTATAGATGGGTTTCTATACGCCTGTCTTGATTCCCGACCTCAAAAATCGCTCACCAGACAGGTGCATTCTCGACCGTCTGCCACTTAGCGGGGAGAGCAAAGTCTTGCGCACCCGAGTGTCCCAAAACCGGACGCCGACCTATCGATATTGCCTTGAGGATGTCTACCAATTGATGTTAAGGGGAAGGTTATTATTACATAATGTCAACGTCACTGTTGCAGATTCGTGTTGGTAAATAACTTTTATCTGCGAATGTCTCTGATGATGGATTCGAGTGAGAATCCGAAACGTCAGGCAAATAAATTTCTTGTTCCAGTGATCGCATCTTCATCTTTTAACAAGAAACGGTTGTTTCGAAATCTGGCACGCAGCATGCACGTTTCAAACCTCGAAAAATCGGAAATTTTTTGCTGTTATTTATTTGGATGCGTTTTTCCCCATTTCATGTGTTTGATACTCCCAAAACCTCGCTGGCTTACGCCTGTTGAGACACATCTTCATAGCGTTTTGTACGATATTCTACCACTGCTTGATGCAGCTGCAAGATGCTCGGCTCATCAGTGGATCCTCTAGCGTTCCCTCTGTGCTCTCTAGTAAATACTCTAGTTTTGAAACTGCAGTTGTGGCTGATGGACTATAGCCCAAATATTCATGATAATAGTAATTGTATTGAACGCCAGTTTAGGGGCTTTGTCCGAAAAGAATGCACAGTGCAGATCGAGCAGGCTGACTGAACCGTTGCCCCAGATGGTATCTCTCGATTCTCCTCCATTTTTTTATACCCCCACAACTGCCATATAAAGCCAGACCGCGGTACCTTAGATGCCGTTGCTCTCGTGCTTCGTCCTGCGCTCGGACCACCTGACATTTTGGCCGTCGTTACCGATGATGTCTGCCGTGTGCTTCACACCCAGGGTGGGTGAAGAGACGGCGGCTTGCGCAAAAATTAGTTTGTGAAGATAGTAGACTTGCGCTGCGTCTACCGCACCCCCCTGAGCCCGCTGTCAAGATACATCCAAGAAGACCGAGGGGCGGGATCGGGCTCAGGTGGTTGGCGCGGCGTAGGCCCGCGCCTAGGCGTGCCTTTACGACCCCTTCCCCCACCCATGCATGGCATTTGTTGTGGGTGCGCAGCATAGAAACGCGCACCGAGCCCTGATCTGTCCATCGCGTTGGTCTAGTGAAACTGCTGCATGATCCATCGTAAGAGGAGACCTTAACTAATGTTTCATTCGCAGGCATATGCACTTTTTGACAACTCCTCAGCCCTCAGTCTTGTTCCACGTCGCCTTTCGATGACAACGCATAGGTCCGACTCCCTTGATGGAATGTCTCCCCTTTTGCAGGTTCTTTTTTTTCCTGCGAACTTAATTTATCTAGCCTATGAACCGTAAATCTAATTTTTTTTTAATAACTGCGGAACACCTTGGGGTTCCATCCGTTTTTCGTTTTATGTTGATTATCTGAGACCACCCCACGCCTGTTTGTGTGTTGAGTACGCCCATGATATGTCAGCTGGTCACCCTGTCGAAAACGAGGTCGACACCATCTTCCTAACCAAAGTCTGGATCATGTCTCAGTATGGTTGCCTGAAACTGATCGTGTATTTAGTAGACGGAATTCCGTTCGGTGTGTCTTTCAACTGGGACCTTCTTCCAATCCTGAATTAGTCGATATTTGCCAAAGAGGTCACATCTTCCCTGTAACGCCAAGATGTTACCCTTTCCACCTAATTTCCTGTTCTCCTGCCACGTCAAATCTCCCTTTAGAAAGCTTCTTGAATTTGTTTTTTTTCATTCGATGTTCACTTTCTTGCCACACTCTTTACCCTTAATCTGGCGATTTTTGCATGCTTATATCGTCCCTGTCTTCCGTTACGGTTACTTTTTGTAAGATGACACAGTGGCGCCAATTTTGCGTCGCTGGAATGCGTCATGTCGTCCAGTTTTTTCCACATTCTTTCGTTACTGGTCCTCGTCTGAATGTCATGCCCCTTCGTTACATTTAGGGATTGTGAAACGCTCTTCTTTTGGGGCAACTTTGGACAGGGCAGAAATTGCGATGGAAGCAGTGTTTAATAAAATCATCAATACGGCTCTCAGATTTTGCTGGCATCAGTAATTACCACTTTTCCCACTCATTTCGCCTTTCTCAAGTTTGCCGATTTTTTAGTCCGAATTGGAATCGCCAGTTATCGATTATTGTGTGATTTTAGTTGTATTTGACTTGAGCCATCCTCTTCTGTTGTTAAATTGCTCTGCGAACACAGTTATCGATTTTTTTTCTTTGGCGTGGACTAATGGTTATCACACTTTCCAGTTTTAGTGAAGAACGCCAGTAATCGATTTGTGTGAATTCAGTTGAGGTATTCGGTCGATGACTTAGATTAGATTGCATTTCTCCCTTGCACGGTTAACGAGTTATATGTTTATTAGCTGTTATCACGCTATCTTACATCAGACTGTGATCACCGGTTATTGATTTTTGAGCGAAGAGTGTTTTTTCAGGTTCTGACTTTTCTGATTCGTCTGGAAGCATCTGTTATCGATTTTTGCGAATTATATGGTTTCTCGCTCTTGGCACCCTGTTAGATTAACCTGAATATGCCGGTAAAAAAAATACCGTTGCCTGCGTCGAGAGTAGCCAAAAAGTACAAAACTGTACTTGAAACAGACCCCGTCTGCCGGACTTTTCGCGTTTTCTGCAACAACAACAACTATGTTTGTTTAAATGCAGTTAAGGCTTATCAGATGTCAAACGTGGCAATGAAAGTGTGGTTAGTCCTGACACTTTTTAGGTTGGCTACTTTGTATAATGCAGTTTCCAAGAACATCACAGCGGCCATTTTCTCAAGAGCTTCATCGTCTTTGACCCTTCTGTCTTATGTTCATGGCGTTAGTGGTTTACCAACCACCAGAGGCAGCTTCGCTGTGGCATATTTTACTGTTTCCAAGCAACCATTGACCCGCTCAAAAAGTTGGCTCTTTAAAGTGTTGAAAACAATTCTTCCTTTTCTCCTTAAAAAAGATCTTTTCTTGTATACATTCTGAGACTCCAGCCCCGGCGCACGTTTACTTTGAAACCCGTAAGTTTATTGATCTTGCTTTCAGTGTACAACGTCTGCTCAACTTTGCAACCTAAACGAATTTACAGCTCAGATCACTAGCCGTCATCCCAATTTCTTCCGTAAAGACACGATGTTATCCGCTAAAATTTCTCGCTCCCGGCGTTGGCTAGATCACAGTTGGTAGCCAGGAATGGAAAGTGGACGGCGACCCTAATCCTAACCTTAACCCTAACCCTAGCCTCAATATTAAACGTTAACCGTTAACCCTAACGGCAACCCTAACCGAAATCGTAAACGTAACCGTAGCCCTTAGGCATAGACGTAACTGAAAAACCTAACGTTATACTGAAGCCTAATCGTACGCTCACACCCTAACCGTAACCTGAAAACCTAAGCCCAAATACATAACCCTAACCCGAAGATCCGAAACTATTAACCGGTACCCTAATCCTAACCTCAACCGTAAAACGGAAGGCAAATGGGTCACATGTGATTATAGAGCCCCACAAAATAGCCCCAGTAAACAAACTGCCAGCCACCTGTAATACGAGGCCTGGCTTCCAACTGCGATCTAGCCCCGGTGCGACAAATATATGGACGCTAGTTCTTTTGCGAGAGCATCGACCAGATTTGCCCTTCTGTAAATAGGTCAAAGTTTTTGAAGTTTGCTATGCCAGCAGTCTCAGACGCATCCAATGTTACTGTGATTCCTAGGTAGGTGGGACCAGATTAAGGATGGCCTGGTCACTTCTTCTGTTGGCTACTCTTGATATCCATGCATATGTTTCATATCGCTCCCCTGAATCGGGGGGTCGATAATTCATTTCTATGGGTCGTAACCCTCGTGACTTGCAAGTGCCAACAATTCCAACCCTCGCCGCCTTAGGGAGCGATTGCCAACCCGTTAAAAGATTGCATAGAGGAATTTCATGTGACTTCTGGACCACATCGAGAACCAATAGAGTATTGCCTCCCAGGAGACTAGTATTCATATGTCGGTTGTTATGCTAGTTTTCTGATGGCTCTATGCCTGGATAAGCCAATTTTTACTCCACTCTGAAAGAATAGTGGAGTTATTCTCGGTAAGTTCAGTGCTGGGTCACGTCGAACCATCGTCAGCCTGTGTTTTTTTTCAGGCATGTTTGACGGTGGAGAAAGTGGTTTTAGCCAAAAGTGTACTTTTCAACCATTCAACTTTGTAGAAATTCGTGCTTCCTCGAATAATATATGAATTACTAAAAGAATTGTAAAATGAGCACATATTCCCATCTGATCAGATGTGGTTACGTAGCCCCACTTGAAGTAAACAAAACCCAGCCACCTGTAATACAGGACCGGTGGTAATGCGGGTTCTTAGAGGTGGGGTCAAGCAACGCACAGGGCGACGAGGTCAAGTAGTTGTGTGCAAAAGAAAAGCTATTGGGAATGCGTGGCTATAGTTTGAGTGGTTGAGAAATAATTGCCCTAACCTCTAACCCTAAGGCCTAATCCTAGCCTCTATCTCCCAACTCCAACAGTATTGTTTCCATCAGGTGGGGCTACATAGCCACACCTTACTTCCCATCTCTTGACCGCG
>CACRXP010001258.1:87350-110843 GCA_902702965.1 Spirometra erinaceieuropaei
TCCTTATCTCGCTATGCATTGTGATTTTTTTGTTATTTGCCAGACCGGCAACGAACCGCTCCGCAGCCGTTTGGTCCACAGGCGCGCCTCCGTCGGAACTGAGAACTGTTTCGTCATCCCACCACTTGTGGCTGCGCCGTGTAGATGGCGGATTTCCCCTCCCCATCTCGCAGCATCCGTTATGCCTGTCGATGGACGTGCAGTACAGATAACGAATTTGACGTCATCTAGAAATGGTCATGAATGGAAGTGAATATGCGCATCCCAGGTTCTTGCTTAAAGGAGGACGAAGGCACGATCACGGCGGGATGGTAGATTTGTTGGTCTTAGCTTTCGACATTGTGCCGTGAGGGAGGGGCGGAAGGGACTACGTCTGGTTTGTGCTGCCTGGCCCACAATGGGCCCCCGACGTGGTGACGTCGTTTGTACTTCGCGGCGATGTCAGCTGCGCCACCTGGTTGCGTGGGCGGAGCGCGTGACCACGTAGATGGCGTTGTAATGCTAAAGGCTGTGCAGTATAATCCACAAGGTACTTCGTTCATGCAAGGATTCGCTTCCTCCAGGCCATATGTCAGAATCACTGCACGAACAGTGTACATATTTCTCATTTATTTTCGATGCCTTTAAAAATCCAAAAGTATGTTATGAAAAACATGTGCAAACGTGTCACGTCTTATAATTGTTTTGTTATAAATTACGTCTCCTTCATATTTTACACACTGAGAAGTTTTGTCTCCCGCTTTTGAAAGTGTTTGCAATTCGTGAAATAATTCTTGAAGTAGTCTCCCATCTCCTCGTTTATTAAGGGTGCCCTTAAAGTATGACGTGGCCCATATCTCGCATAAGATTTTTGGGCGTTAAACAGCATCTCTTCAGTAGTATGGCGGAATGTACGACCTTCCTTTAGATGGAAAATATATAGGGTGTAGTTTGGAAACCCCAGTTTCAAGCATAACGGCTGGTAGTGTTCGAAATTTTTCGGGAATATAAGAATTTTTAAATTGGATGGCACTCTTCCACCAAGTATAGAATATGCTAAAGATTTAGTATTCTACAAAAATATTCTAAGAAGGGATAATTTTTGTATCTGGTCCCCAGGAAATCTTGTTAACTTCCAGAGACGTCTAAAATTAATGGAAAGATGAATACTACTCAAGTAGTCATTTTAGTTGGGGTGATTTCAGGAGATGGATAGAAAGACCCACATCCTCAAACTAACATCATGACGTGGACGAAATATTAAGGGACTACGCTGCACACTAATCAGTGTTAGGAGCCCATTTAGGTGATCCTTCCTAACCGGGATAATATTTCATCTTTTTGGACGTACATTATCAAATGTATGTGGGCTTGCTACCTACCGGGGGGCCACGCGTGAGTTGCGCCAGGCCAACACGCGGGCCAGATCAGGGTCCTACATGCGTTATTGGGCTGCATACTCATAATAAATGCCATACATGGGAGGTGTGGGAGACACGCCTAGGTGCATGCCCATGCCGCGCCGACTACCTGCGTCCGATCCCGCCTCCGGCTCCGCCTTGACCCCTAGTCCAGGAGGATGAGGGAGAGGAGATTGCGGTAGATGCCACGCAAGTCCCCTATCGCCATAAACTAATTCACACGCAGTTCGCCATCCCCTCGCGCCCGCCATACCGTGAGGCATACCGTTGGCATCCTCGGTAACGACGGTCGCATTGTCAGGTTTGGTAATATTTTCTTTTTAGGGCCAATATTCCCGCGTTTAGGAGTAAGTGCACGATGTCGTGCATCTGCCATCTTCATTTAAGTAGTCGTTGTTACTTGAGAGCGTGTTCGAGAATTTTGTTGGATTTTTGGAAAAAATCTACAAACGTGTCATATCTTATAATTATTTTGTTGTAAATTACGTCTCCTTTATATTTTACATCCTGAGAAAGTTTGTCTCCCGCTTTTCAAAGTGTTTTCTATTCGGATATTTTCTAAGATCGTGAAATAATTATTGAAGTAGCCTCTCATCTCCTCGTTTATTAAGGTTACTCTTAAAGTATGAAGTGGTCCATATCTGGTATAAGATTTTTGGGCGCTAAACAGCATCTATTCAATAGTATGGAAGAATGTATGACCTTACTTTAGATAGAAAATGTACAGGGTGTAGTTTGGAGACCGTAGATTCAAGCATAACGGCAGGTAGTGTTCGAAATTTTTCGGGTATTTAAGAATTTTTTAAACTGGATGATTCTTCCACCAAGTATATGGTGAAGACTTATTATGCTACAAAAAGATTCTAAGAACAAATAATTTTTGCATCTGGTCTCCGGGAGATCTTATTAGCTTCCAGAGACATCGAAAATTAATGGAAAAATGAACACTACTCAAGTAGTCATTTTAGTTGGGGTGATTTCAGGAGATGGACAGAAAGACTCACATTCTCTAACTAACATCATGACGTGGACGAAATATTACGGGATTACGCTGCTTAGGAGCCCACTTAGGTGATTCTTCCTAACGGGGATAATATTTCAGCTTTTTCGACGTGCATTATCTAGTGTATGTGGACTTGCTCCCTACGAGGGGGCACGCGTGAGTTGCGCCAGGCCAACACTCGGGCCAGATCAGGGTCCTACTTGCGTTATTGGGCTGCATACTCATAATAAATGCCATACATGGGAGTTGTGGGAGACACGCCTAGGTGCATGCCCATGCCGCGCCGACTACCTGCGTCCGATCCCGCCTCCGGCTCCGCCTTGACCCCTAGTCCAGGAGGATGAGGGAGACGATATTGCGGTAGATGCCACGCAAGTCCCCTATCGCCATAAACTAATTCACACGCAGTTCGCCATCCCCTCGCGCCCGCCATGCCATGGGGCCTACCGTTGGCATCCTCGGTGACGACGTTCGAATTGTCAGGTTTGGTAATACTTTCTTGCAGAGCTAATATTCCCGCGTTTAGGAGTAAGTGCACGATGTCGTGCATCTGCCATCGTCATTTAAGTAGTCGTTGTTACTTGAGAGCATGTTTGTTGGATGTTTCCAAACATGACCTTTTTGTTCTCACCTCTCTCGCATGCCTGCTACGCAGAGACGCATCGATGATGTCCATGCGACGCGCAATAGAGGGCCTTTCCGTGGAAGAAATCAAGGGCCTGAACACATCTGATCTAAACCTTCCAACACGCATGGTGGACTTTGAGGAGGCCATATCTCGTGTCTCCAAATCTGTTTCAATGTCAGATATTGAAAAGTACGAAAAGTGGATGCAGGAATTTGGAGCCATGTAAAGTGCGCTGGAAAACGTGAGCGCACGGGTGCTGCTCGAACCCGCGTGTTTTCTCGCATTTTTCCTAAGTTCCTGTCCTAATTTATTCATTTTTGTCCTCCCCATCCCGCCTCACCTTATCGCATTTTGCCAATTACTGATCTACACCTCTTATGTCTTCTAACCGTGCTTTCTTGGGGTGTGTTTATTGGTTCCGAACGGAGGGGAAGATTGTTATCATCGGCCCTTTTTACCAGTTCAGTTTATTGGGAAGTAATGGGCGTGGACTTATGACGGAGCTCTTCCTCCTCTTTAATGATCGCTAACAGCCCGAGTGTCGAGGACTAGCAGCAGACTTCTGTCTAACCCTTTATACGTGCTTCCAACTCATGTATTAGTTTAGAGTCCAGACACGTGTCTCGTCAGATTCTTGCGGTTGTGTAGCACAACATTCTTCCTCGGCTTTATTGTTCTGCGCCGTTAAAACCATTCTACCATAGGGCTGCAATTTGTCCAGATGCGACGTTTTTCGCCCTGTTGGCCGAGTGTTAAAATCCAACGACCTTCGGAGGGATCCATTTTGTCTTGAGACGCACCCACTTCTGCTGCCCTGTGGGGAGGTCCTGTTTTGGGAGCAGTGCTGGCCAGATGATATGGCTAAGATGACTGGTTTAGATCCCGGGTTTGCGCGTTCTGTCGGGTCCGAAGGTTGGACTCTCCCACAAAATCACTCCCTGCAGCTCCCCTTTTCAAAAAACTTCACGCCGTCGAATGGCCGGAGCAAGGATGACGCTGTCTCCCGAAATGATGTTGCCCGACTGGTGTTCTCAAGCCTTAGAAGATATCTATGGGTCCGACGCGGCCTGTCCATCGCCACTTAGATCCGCGTGTACCGTGCGTCTGTCCTTCTTTGTGGTTGCAAATGCTGGGCTGTGTGTGTGTGGAGGACGAACGAAAAATGGAGGTATTTGACCACCACTGCTTGAGGACCATCTATCAAGTGAAGTATACCAACTTCGTCTTAAATGAGACAGTCCGCGCTCGCTGCGACAACATCGCAAGGATAACTCAGGCCATCCAAGAAAGACGACTGAGGTGGTTGTTCTTCGTCGTCCACCGCAGGAGATCAGTGTTATTGCCCTCGATCCAGCACCGTTGTGCCAGTGGAGGCGTCGAAGAGGGGGTCAGTTCAAAACCTGGCTCGACACAGTTCGTCAAGACATGGAGGTGGTTCTTGGACCTTCGGTATTCGGTCCCCATCGTTGGTGGAGAGAATGGATTAAACTAACCAGATCTGCTGCCGCGGATCTTCACGCGCGGAAACGTTCAGTTCGGGACATCATCGAGGCCGGCTAGATCAGGCATGATCGCAGTCGTACCGAGTACAAATACCGCTGTTTGGGTTGGCTTAGGGTGGGCGGATGTGGTAAATTCGGTTCTACAGGTGGCATGGACTTGCGAAGACATCCGCCTTCAACCACAACCCTGACTGCGCTGTTTTACGATGCGTTGGCACTAGAGCGGCAAAGATATGTATGTTAATAGTTTGTACGAGCAGTCTGACCCTGGCAAGGACAACGGGGTTTCCAGAATTGAGGCTGCCCACTGGAGATGCCTCCCACCCTCGTCCCGGGTTTTGCGCAATCACCCCTGACGAAGACAGACCGGAGTTATGACTCGAGTGGCAACCCTGACATCGGTGGACAGACTTCAGTGTGTCTCTCACCTTTTGATGATGAAGTTGGGCACGAGTTTGGATCTAGACCAGTAATCGTCCTTCTTGCTATACAGTGCTTTTTTTCCTATGTACTTTGTCGATAGAAATATGGGCTAGATCGCAGCTGGTAGCCAGGCCCCGTATTACAGGTGGCCGGGGGTTGTTTACTGGGGCTTTTTTGTGGGTCTACATAATCACATCTGACCCATTTGGCTTCCGTTTTACGTCCGAGGTTACTATTCGGTTATCAGTTAATGGTGTCCGATTTTCGGATTAGGGTTAGGTTTTTGGTTTATGGTTAGGGTTCGAGTTTACGATTTGGTTTCAGTATTATGGCTAGGTTTTACGGTTAGGGCTATGTCTAAGGGCTACGGTTACGTTTACGATTTCGGTTAGGGTTAAGGTTGCCGTTAGGGTTAACGTTTAAGATTAGGACTACGGTTAAGGTCGCCTTTCGCTTCCCCATTCCTGGCTAAAACCTGCGGTCTAGCCGAAATTTGTGAAAATGCACCATCAAATAGAAGCCATTCTGCTAAAACGTATGAAACAATGACTGAACTCAGAGGCCGACTCTCAATGACTGCCGTCCCTAACTCTTCTGAGCAGGGTACTTCAATGAAAGGGCACTACTGCTTAGCCCGTTTGTTTTGAACCTCGTTCGCCCGCACGATATTGAGTCATATGCACACCGTTGTTCTTTTGCGTTTCATAGAAAGGTTCATTAAGACTCTTATTTTTCATGATCACTTTTTATGAAATAACATATTTTTTGGGACGTGGTTTTGCCATCATTTTCGTGACTGGGACGTCTTGCGTGCGCAACTGAGCACATTATCACCTCTTTTTTTACTCTGAACTATGGGTGTCGCAGCCCGTTAATGGAGTGTCCCCAGTGTGACCTTCAGTTAAGGACAACCCAGATGTCGCGGATTAACCGAGAAAAAACATGGAAGGGGCAAGGGAGATAATGTCCCTCAGAGGCCAAACACGTGACTGGGCTTTTGCGTGCGTTGGAGCCACTGTCATGCTGCTTGATTCCAGGACTGTTGTGGAACTGTCTTCTTTGCACTTCGTTTTTCGGCGAACCAGGCGGTCCATGCCTTGCGTTTCTTCTACAGAATGAGCCATGTCTGGGTAATGCATGTACAGTTGGTGGGCTAACTTATGAAACGTCAACCGAAAAGATTAAGTAAGTAGGGTTGTAAAACCAATCAGTCTGCAGCGTAATTCTATAATAATTCAGTTACCTCAGGATGCCGGTTTTCGAATGAACTTCTTCCCGGCTGCATGCAAAAACTATGCTCTTTAAAAAAAATGACCACTCTTGTGGCATGCATTCGTCTTATTGATTTCTAATGCCCTTTAAAATTTCAATTATATTTCATGGAAAACATGCATGAAGATATTTATTCTTTTACCCATTTGGAAAAAATGGACGTTTTCTTCAAATTTTATACTGGAAGGGAGGGTGCAATTCAGTTTTAAAAAAAATTTTAATTATGAGACTTTGAGACCGGGAAATATCCGCTCAAAGAACTTCATGTCTCTGCATTTACAGATGTTGTTTGCAAAGTAAACAATATGGTTCAACTCCACCACTAAATTTTATGAGCCCCATATAGTCTCCTCTGAATAACGTATAAAAATGTCTGGTTTTCCGTACGCGAAAATATAGGGCTTATAGTTTAGAAAACCCGGAATGCAAGCGTAACGGCAGGCCGGGGTTCAAAATTATTCGGGAATTGGAAAAGTTTTTAAAAACCGAATTATACCCACTTTCGAGCACAAAATTAGAAAAAGACGTAATTTCCTACCGAATGAACAAAAGAATGAATCTTTTTATGTATGTCTCCCATGAAATATAACTGAATTTTTGAGGGTATCGAATATCAATGAGAAAATGCACGCCACTTATGCAGTCATTTTTTACATAATGAGCCATGTCTGGGCTAACTCATGAAATGTCAACCGAAATGCGTTTTCGTTTAGAAAAGGTTAACTAAGTAGGGTTGTGGAATTAATCATCACGCAGCGTAATTCCTTAATAATTCTGTTACTGCAGGGTGCCGGCTTTCGAACAAACATCTTTTCGGCTGCGTGCAGAAAAACTATACTCTGTAAAAGAAATTACTGCTTAGGTAGCATGCATTTTTCTCATTGTTTTCGATGCCCTCAAAAATTCAATTATATTCCGTGGAAAGCATGCATAAAAATATCCATCCTTTTACCTATTTGGGAGGAAATCGCGTTTTCTTATTTTGTACACGAAGGAAGGGTATAAGTCGGTTTTGAAAAAGCCTTTAATTTTGAGACTTTTTAATACCGTGAAATGGCCGCTCACAAAACGTCATGTCCTTGCATTTACCAACGTGGCTCAAATCCATCGCTAAATTTTATGAACCTCATATGGTCTCCTTTTTAATGGCGTAGAGAAACATATGGGTTTCTATATACAGGAAATATACGGCTTGTAGTTTGGAAACCCCGAATGCAAGCGTAACGGCAGGTCTGGGTTCAAAATTATCCGGGAATTGGAGAAGTTTTTGTAAACCGAATTATACCTTTCCTTCGAGTATAAAATTGGAATCAAACGCAATTTTCTACCGGATGAGCAAATGAATGAATTTTTTTATGCATGTTTTTGAGGACATCGAAAATCAATGGAAAAAATGCATGCTACATAAGCAGTCATTCTTTACAGAGTGTGGTTTTCGCATGCAACCCTAAAGATGTTCTTTTGAAAGCCGGCACCTAGCAGTAACTGAATTATTAGAGAATTATGCTGCAAAACGATTAGTTCTACAACCCTGCTTAATTAATCTTTTCGTAACGAAAACGCATTTCGGAATTTTGGTTGGCATTTCATGAGTTATCTCACCTGCTGTAAGTCAAGAACACAATCGGTCGAATCTGAAGAAGGCAGATATTTCTGGAGCAACAAAGTGGAGGAGACGATATTTAAGTAAAACCCGTGTAGCTGCGTTAGATAACCACCGGCCAAACCATACCACCACATCTTCTTCCTACAGTACGCAACATCGACATCCACCACAAACATCCAGTCGCCACCTCCCATGCAAGTGGGAAATGGGTGTCTCTATGCGGCCGCTACTGCATGTGTGATTCGAGTCTGAGGCTATCACGGCGCGTCAAGTGCTGTGGCTGCTGAATGACGCTCCAACTTGGTCCACGCAGTCTGCCCGGTTGTGTGTGTATGTGTGGAGTGGCGGACTGGCCGGCTGAGAGCCAGGCTGAAGCGGCTCCTTCTTAACGTGACCTACAGCACTCTCACACATGTGAGCTGTACACCGCTCAACACCCGTCGTGTGAAATCCTGGTGAATTTGTTTGGAGGGCCAGGTCGTGCTGTGGCGCGCGCAGGCATGGTCAGTCGACCGTGTCAGCCACCGCGCTCATTCCCCGCACTTGACAACTGACTGACTCGGACAGTGACTGGGGCCTGGGAATGGGAAGGGAGTGTGATATCGACGGCTCAATGCGTTTTCCTCACTATAAACAATCTGACGCAGTGTGCTAAAAGCCGTGGCTCGGAAAGTCGCTGACTGACAGGATAACTTAGACCTCGCAGTCGGCCCAGTGTTGTGTATTTGTGTGGAGTGGCCGGCTGGTGGTCTAAGAGTCAGGCTGCAATGGCCCCTTCTTAATGCGGGTTTCACGGCATTCCCGCTTTGTGGGATCCGAGCCATGTGTCACGGCATGCCTAGGTGCAGCTTCGACCGCACCAGTCCCTTCCGTTGTTGTTGGTTAAAATCGTGGTTATTTGCTGTGTGGACCAAAGGATGTTATGTGGAGCTCCAGGCTGCGGGTTCGGCCACGCCATCCACCTGCGCCCTCCCTTGTCTCCGGACTTCTTGACCATGTCATGACACCGGGTCCAGGTGGGGGGAGGGGAGAGGGAGGTAGACGCAGCGCAAGTCTAAACTCGCTATAAACTAAAGTATGCGCAAGTCATTGTGTCTGCTTCAGCTTGGTCTGGAGCACAGAGTGGGCATCGTGGGCAACGACGGTCGAACTGTCGACGGCACAGAAGTCCGCGGGCGGTTTTCTTAAACATTGACCAGCGACCACAGTGTGAAATTGATTTATTCTGAAAGCTGTGCGCTTTCATGCGGAAATGCGGTGCAACTCATGGGTATTACAAGCGAAGAGACTAGTCCCAGGAAGCAGTCTTAAGAAAGGAGACACGATCGCTGGGACAAGAGCTTTATTAGCCTGACGTTTCGGATTCCTGCTCGAACACATCATCAGAGACAATAGCAGATACGTGTGGTTCATGCATAAGGAGCTGCAGTATTTATAGGATGAAGTCGCTATGCTAGCGCATACCTATGAATATTCACGGTTCACCCCTTCATCAGGAATTTCTGCACGTGGTGTGATGACTGTTTGATGGCCGACATTTGCGTCGTTAATTGCTCGACCATCTGACCCACCGACCCTGGTGTTGGGAAAAGTTTCCACCTGCGCGCTCCCCGCGTGGCCAATTGCTCCGCCTAGGTAAAGTCTCAGCACCGAGTATGGAAGGGGAGGATCACTGCACTTGTTAATGGACTGGGGGCCAGTAAACCATGACTGAAGCAACTCCCGGCTCACGCGATTGTCACCTCTTGCGAAAATTTCGGTCTCGTCAATATCGGCCATCAAACAGTCAGAACACCAAGTACAACGATCTCTGATTAAGGGGAGGGAGTCGTGAATATTCATACGTATGCATTTGCATGCCGACTTCATCCCATAAATACTGCAGCCCCGTATTCATTAACCACCCGTATCTGCTTTTTTCTCTGATGATGGGTTCGAGCAGGAATCCGAAACGTCAGGCTAATAAAGCTCGTCCCAGTGATCGTGCCTCATTCTTCAAGACAGCCTTTGTCCTTTGAAAGTGGAGGCACAACAGGCCAGTGTTTGAAGAGGTCTGATCATAAGCAGAACACTCTCAACTCCCGGGGTCGCATAGTCAGCACGAATGAAAGCCCACGCTCATGTCGTGTTATTGAGTAGATTACGACGGTGCAACTCATGGGTATTGCAAACAGCCTTAGTCAATAGAAGCGAAGAGACGAGTCCCAGGAAGCAATCTTGAAGAAGGAGACACGATCGTTGAAACAAGAGCGCATGTCAGCACATGTTCCTCACAATAAACAATCTGACGCGCTTGAAGCAATCACGTTGCGCTAAAAGCCGTGACTTGGAAGGCTGCCATCTGACGGGATAACTTGGGCCTCGCAGTCGGTGCACGTTTTCTATAATGTATATTTGAATTTGTAAGACCATCAAAAATCATTGGGAAAAATGCATGCCACTTAAGTAGTCATTTTTTGCAGATCGCAGTCTCTACAGAAGGAGTGCATTCAAAAGCTGACATCCTGGTGAGTCCGAAATGCTGTAGGATTATGTTGCATGCTAATCAATATTGCAACCCCACCGAAGTAATCCTTTGTAATGGAAAACACTTTTCAGAATTTCGGCCAACATTTCATGAGATCAGTCACTCACTGTACCTGTGAGTCAGCCATAGAAGTCAGTTAGTCATTCCTTGTCCGGGTCTTATTACCAAGCTGCACAAAAGAAACCCGGAGCACAGTTGTTATCCGGTCCGTTCTCCCTCCCCCCCCCCTGTACCCGGCGGTAGGCCGACTGATGCATGACTCATCTGGATGCATAGCCTCGAGCAACGTCCGGCATTTCTTGAAAGGACAGGCGCCAACAATGCGAGTTTATTCCCGAGCGAATATGTGGCTAGTCTCCAGTTTTTTCAATGGCCAATTGCGACAGGTGGTCATGACTCTTTGCCGCCAACGGGTGTTCATGAATGCGTCGACTGCGCGATCTCATGTGATGCCTGCGGTGCAATTTATTGTGGTCGAACTGGAAAGTCCTCCTCTACACGCATTCCTGAACATAAGCAGACAGTAAGGAGGCGAGACCACCTGTCGGAAGTGGTCATACCTACCTTGGACACTGGGAACGCTTTCGTTTGGGACAGAACTCGCATTGTCGGTGTTTGCTCCCTCAAGAAATGCCGGGAGATCCTCGAGGTCATGTGCTCAAGTGAACTGTGCATCAATCGGCACCTTGAGTTGGGTGCTGCGCACAATACAGTCAGGGAAAAGTGGAGAAGATGTGACCCAATCAAGACAGAATGATGACACACGATAACCGCGTACTGGCGCGAACGCCAATAAAGTATGGATTTTTGAGCGTTTTTATTAATATGAACGGTTGTTGAACCTTTGCTCCACGTCTAACGACGACCTGGAAAGTCGGCGCCAAAAATGTACACAAAGGTTTTTTCCCTTTTCCTGAAAAACATGTATGTATGTGCACATAAGGAAAATGTGGTAAATGCAGCGACATGACGATTTACGAACGGCTATTTCATGGTATTTAAACGGGCCACAATTAGAAACTTTTTTAAAACCGAATTACGTCCCTCCTTTGGGTATGCACTTAGAAGAAGACGTAATTTTCTACCGAATGAGCAAAATAATGAATACTTTTATTCATATTTTCAATGAAATATAATTGGACTTTATGGGCATCGAAAATCAATGTGAAATATGTATGCTTATTAAGTAGTCTTTTTTACAGTGTACACTTTTTGCATGCATCTGGAAGGAAGTTCAATCAAAAGTCGGCAGCCTGGGGTAACTGAAGTACTATAGAATTACGCAGTAAGATGATCAGTTTTACAACCCTACGTAATTAATCTTTTCGATTCGAAAACGCATTTCGGAATTTCGATGGACATTCCACGACGATGGCTCAGTGGTGGTGCAGGCGGCGTAAATTCCGCAGATCGGCGATCCGCCCTAGTCTTGCAACACACGTCTCCTCACAGTTTGCCTCAGTATAAAAATTTTGAATTAGCAATGGCAGATCACGCCGAGCGTTCTTCACAGTCTCATGTTCCGTATAAAACCCAGTGAAAATCGCGAAGTTGCCATGATTAATCTCACGAAAAGTTAAATCAGCCAGCCACTACGCGAGTTTTTTAGAAATAGGTGGGGCAGCTGGATAAATACTGTTGTCTGGGATCCTATCACGTCGAAGAAATTGCCGCATTCCTTACATCCATCTGCTTGTCGTACTATATTTACTGAATCTGATGAGGCATATAGCAACAGCCGACAGTCTTCCTTGGTCAGATTCATACGCATCTCCATAGGGCCTCGCCAAATTGCCTTGTCTCATTAATTCCTCCTCTGCATATAATGTATGCAGGGAGGCAGTCTTTTGCATACTTTGACGGCGCGCATGCCTACCGGATGTGTACTTCCGGCCGGAATCCGTGCGTCAACGCTAGAACCTGGACTGGGGGACATTCGATTGGCGGGGGGGGGGTCGATCGCGGAGCTTCCACATCCAGACAACAACTGTTCCAGCAGCTGTCTAGTCTTTAATACATATCGCGCCTTGTAGCCCTGAGTGCCCCCTTTAAGCTGACGATCAGCCGCGGAAGACCGGCGATAGTTCGCCTGGCGTGGACGTCCGAATGCCCCGGCGACTGTCGTGTGAGCCAAATCCTAGTGACGAGGATATGTGCAGATGGCCTCATTCCATTTGTCCAGTATTTGACTCCAGCGACTGACTAGCAGATGCGAGAAAGGACAAATTCGAATATTTCCACTTCGGAAGTCAGCGAGTCCGAAAGGATAGGGCAAGCTGGCGAGGTTTGGTTCTGCAGTCCCAGTTTGACTGATACCATACGGTTAGCTTACTAAAACAATTTTAGTTAGCATGCCTTGTTTTGCCACTCGCTGGATTAGGAAGGGAAAGATAGCGCAAGCAGAGCTCGGGGCACGCGCAGGAAAGCCAGTGGA
This sequence comes from Spirometra erinaceieuropaei, assembly GCA_902702965.1. Lineage (NCBI taxonomy): Eukaryota > Metazoa > Platyhelminthes > Cestoda > Diphyllobothriidea > Diphyllobothriidae > Spirometra > Spirometra erinaceieuropaei. The sequence continues at coordinate 100,146 of CACRXP010001258.1, forward strand.
GGCGGAGTGTACGTACTCACCCCTAGACACAGTGACTCGCTGGATTAAGAGGACATGGAGGGTCACAGTCACAACTGGTAGGCCTCGGAGAGAACTGTGTGGTAATTCGCAGCGCACGGCCACCGTAGTGTGGAACCGACAGAGTTCCACACCATCCGAACAATTCCATTAGCAACCTCGACCTCTTTCCCTGTAAAGTATTAGCAAGCCTTCCGTGATAAACTGCAAGTATTCCAAACGGTGCGCGTATTAGCTTGCTGTCTGGTGTGTGGTGGGTTCATCGAATGCCCCATCACAGCGAACCTGCAAATCCACCCAGTAAGGATTCTCGTTCTTCAGGCGAAGGTGGATGTGTCGAGACTGTCTTTTCGGAGAAGGGCAGCGTAGTCATACAATGTCCTCCCTGTCCAGGTTAATATCCATAGCGGGCTTTTGAAATTGAGCCGCAATTTTTCTGCTCTCCATTCACATGGGAAATTTTTCATATTTGCGCCCGTTAGCCTATTTTAGGCCACTTGTCCACTTAGTGGAGACTGATTGGCGACGCTCAATGGCCTGAGAGCGCGAAGATCGAGACCCAGATGGGGCAACGTGCGACTTTGGGTAGGGTTGGCTGACGACGGCTGCAGAGCTAGAAATGGCCATTCCGGTCTTCCTTGTCTATGCCGGCAATCTCCTTCATTTAACTCATTTGCTAAAAGAAAGACTCAAGCATTATGTGCGGCCTCTTAAAAGCGTGTGTACGCTAAGTCGAAGAAAACACTTATATCTCTTCGTGTATACTCCAGCGATGGCCTCATATTCTTTTCTGAATAGCATTCGAGAACAGCGCTCTACTTGACAGAGATGCCAAGTTTTTATTGGTAGACTTGGGGCAAGACTGATTTCACACGCGACAGGGCAAGCCCGCAGCAGCTTCAACTCCATTTAGGAGAGCAACGAGACTAGAATGCGACGTCCTGTCACCTAGATCACCCTTTGGACTCCGACCACTGCGTGTCTGACATTCAGCCAATAAAAATGGTTTTTGAAACGCGCTGTGCTGCAGATGCGCGTGACCAAAACGGTAGCCGCAGAGCCCACGCCGACAATCCGCGTAAGCCTTACACGAAAAACGCTTGTGGCACGCGTAGACGGCCTGCGCCGCAACCCCACGTGTGATGGCATGCCCTAGACGCAGTCCATAACGTCGCCTCAGTCACCGCGTTCAGGCTGTTTACCAGTTGGTTGACGGGCTACGACTGGTACATGAGGACGGAAAAGAGAGGGAGGTCGACTCAGGGACTCCATTCCCACGACACTTAAGCGTATTCCTCACCATAATAAATTTGACGCGTTCGGATCAATAACGATGCGCATGCTCACGTGAGCGTTTGTGTCACTTCCTCGGCCGGCAGAACTTTATGACCCGAGTCAACATAATTTTTTAAATGAAACATCACAGCCTCCCCCGAGCCTACCAGCCACTGTAAAAGTCCCAAGCAAGCTACGTTGGTAACCGCATTTAAAATCGAAATATCCCCCTTCTCCCAGAATTAATTTTGAACAAGAAGCTACATTCCATGAAAGGAGTTGAATTGATGGCGAGGTTTGATCCTTCAGCCGCACTTGACGGGCAGAATATGATCAGCTACCTAAAAGAATTTGAGTTAGGATTAGGAAAAGAAAGTGAGTGCAGGCAAAGCCCGAAACACGCGCAGGGAAGCGCATGTGGAGCGATGCTTTGTGTACCCGAAGGTGGAGGGTACGCACTCCCCGCGACACACCCACTCGCTGAACTAAGGGGACAGGGAGGGACGCAGTCACAACTGGAAAGCCACCGAGGGAACTGCGTCGTAATTCGCAGTGCGCAGCCACCATAGTGAAACCGACGGAGTTCAACACCGTCCGAATAATTTCATTAGCAAGTCTACCTGGCCACTCGCTGGATTAGGGTAATGAAGAGAGCACAAGCAGGGCTCGAAGCACGCGCAGTGATGCGCGCCTGTGAACTGATATCTGGTGCAAACGAGGATGGCGTATAGGCCCGCCTTCCTCCTTGGCACAGTTACTCGCTGGATTAAAAAGGTATGGGATGTGCGAACACGTGATGCTTGTAAGGTCAGCGTGCTTACATCTACTTAAATTGTTCTAGGAAGCTAACCATATGGTATCAATCAAGTGGGGCTCTGGAACAAAACTGCGCCGAAAGCAATGCCTGAGGGGGATCTCGCTCTGATTGTAGGCGCGACCTCATATTCATGGGAACTTCATAAAACTCGGTAGGAGGGCCTAGGCACACGAAGACGCATATGGGTAGAGGAGCATCTGTTTCAGAAAAGAGGTTCGACCGATGGGCGTTTTAATTTCCTAAACCTAGCATTAAGAAACCACAGGCAGCATCCGCTAGACCTTCTCCTCCTTGTCGGCCCAATCGCTTTACTGTCTTCAGAGCCCCCAAGTGACCAGTTGGTCTCCTTATTAGCTGTCTTTTCGTCACATCCCTGACTAGGCTTGGACCGAGAAACAAGTCAGACGTACAGTAGGTGGGCTAACTCATGAAATGTCAACCAGAAATTCCGAAATGCGTTTTCGTTTCGAAAAGATTAATTAAGTAGGGTTGTAAAACTAGTCAGCCTGCAACATAATTCTATAATATTTCAGTTACCTCAGAATGCTGACTTTCAAACGAACTTCCTTCTGGCTGCATGCAAAAACTACACTTTGTAAAGAATAACTACCTACGTAGCATGAATTTTACTCATTGATTATCGATGCCCATAAAACTCAAATTATATTTCACGGAAAACATGCATTAAAATATTCGTTATTTTAATTTTAACTTTATGCTCGAAAGAGGGACATAATTCAGTTTTAAAAAAGTTTCGAATTGTGGAACTTTTAAATACCGTGAAATGGCCGTTCACAAATCGTCATATCGCTGCATTTACCAATGTGGCTTGTAAAGTTAACAATATTGATCAGATCCACTGTTAAATTTTATGAACCCTATATGATTCCTCATTATTACCGTAGAGGACTGTGTGGTTTTCCGTACGCTGAAAATATACGGCTTACAGTTTGGTAACCCTGAATCCAGGCTTTACGATAGAGCGAGTTCAAAATTCTTCGGGAATTGGGAAACTTTTTAAAACTGAATTATGCCCCTCCTTCGAAAATAATACTAGAGGAAGACGTAATTTTCTACCGGATTCGTGGAAAAAATAATATTTTTGCATGTTTTTCCATGAAATGCAATTATATCTTTAGGTTCATCGAGAATCAATGCGAAAAATGCCGCTACTTAAGTACTCATTTTTTGCAGAGTGTACGTTTGCATGCAGCCGGAAGGAAGTTCATTCGATAGCCGGCATCCTGAGGTAACTGAAATATTATAGAATTATGTTGCAGGTTGACTAGTTCTACAATCTTACTTAATAAATCCTTTCGAAATGAAAACGCATTTCGGAATTTCTGGTTGACATTTCATGAGTTAGCCCACCTACTGTATGTTTTCAGCAGGGTTTTCCTGGACAGTTACCTATGAATTTCGTATTAGTACCGACTCCAGTAGGTGGCTTTCTTGTTAGTTTTAGGGCTAGTGCTAAAGTGAGGGTTTAGAATTAGGGGATTCTGTTTGATATTAGGGTCAGTATTTGGGGGTTAGGGGCTTAGGGTTTAGTGTTAGAGTTAGTATTTGGGGGTTAGAGTTAGAGTTTTGAGTTAAGATTTGGGGTTAGGATTTAGAGTCAGGGTTTGGGGTCAAGTTTAGGTTTATTATCTAGGGTTAGGGTTTAAGGTCACTATTTAGGGTTAAGATTTAGGGTTCTCCGGTTTACCAGATGGGACCGCGTTTTAGGTCTCTGCCAAACATGTGTTTAGTGTAATCCGCTAAGTGTCGATGTGGCCCTCTGGTCCTGCATATGCTTCAATCCTCGACAAATGCCCGTCCATTAAACAGGTTGTTGGACTTGCCCGACTTGGGCCTGGAGACCATTTTTTGCCATCAAGGCCACTTGTTGTGCCAGCGAGTGCCTCATTTGACGACAACAACAACCTCTTGCCGGACAAAAATGCCAACAGACTACAACCTACAGACAATAACAGCGAAATGCAGTAGAATGAACTATGAACCACGAACAGGGAATTGTCTGGGCTTACTTGACAATAAGTTAAACAAGCGTTTCTCTTTCCATTCACCGGAAGTTGTTAGTTGACTCGAAAAGCCAAAAACAATGGGCTGAGCGTGTCGCCCATTTTTTTAATCCCTATGAGTACTGCTCGATCGTGAGGTGCCTTGTGCTGTGGGTGGTGGGCCTGGTCTCGAGTGCAGAGCTCCATCGTCGGTGTAGAGGTGACTGACTTTATTGTGCACGCAATTTAAGCACGCTACCAATTAAATCCTGAACGTTAAGCAACGTCCAATACATCCAAGGTAGACATGGGAACACAAAAATGTATAGCATAAAGTACTTATGGTCAAATGTGACACCTGAAGTGAACAAACTCCAGCCACCTGTAATACGGGACCGGTGGCAATAGGCCTTTTTACAGGTGAGATCGGAGAACTCACAGGCGACGAGGCCATGTAGTTATATAGTGCGTGACCGATCTCATGAAATGTTAGCCAAAATTCTGGAATGCGTTTCCGATTAGGAAGGATTACTTAAGTGGGCTTCTTATACTGATTATCATGCAGCATAATCCTATAAATTTTCGGAATCGACAGGATGTCGGTTTTTGAATGCACTTCTTTTTTGACCAACAGAAACCACTCTCGGTAAAAAAAATGACTACCTATGTAGCATATATTTTTCCTATTGCTTTTCAATGGTCTTATACATTCAAATATATTTAATGGAAAACATGCACAAAAATATGCTTTATTTTGCTCATTTGGTAGGAAATCACATTGTCTTTATATTTTGTGTTCGAAAAAAGCGTATATTTGGGCTTTAAAGAAGTTTCTAATTATGAGATTATTAAGACCGTGCGACGTCCATGTATGCAAGACTGCACATGTCCGTTTACTAATGCTCCTCACGAAATGTACAACACAGTCCGGATCCATTGCAAAGTTTCATGAACTCTATGTGGTATCTTCTTAAAGGCATAGAGGAATATATGATTTTCCTTACGCGGAAAGCATGCACCTTGTAGACTGAAATTGCTAAACGCTGATGCAATGGCAGATCAGGCTGGAAATTATTCGGAAATCGGGAACCTTGTTAAAACCAAAATATACGCTTTCTTAGAGCACAAAATATGAAGACAATGGGATTTCCTACCAAATGAGCAAAAGAAAGCATATATTATATTTGAATTTATAAGACCATCGCAAATCAATAAGAAAAACGTATTCTACCTAAGTAGTCATTTTTTACCGAGAGTGGTTTCTGCAGGAGGTCAAAAAACAGTGCATTCAAAAGCCGACATCCTGTCGAGTCCGAAATGTTATAAGATTATGCTGCATGATAATCGGTATAAGAAGCCCACTTAAGCAATCCTTCCTAATCGGGAACGCATTCCAGAATTTTGGCCAACATTTCATGAGATCGGTCACGGTCACTGTATGCAAAGGAATAACTATTAGCGATGCGCGGTTGTACTTTGAGTGATTTAGACATAGTTGCCCCAACGCCTAAACGCCAACCCCGACAGTATCGTGTCCACCGGGTGGGGCTACATAACCACATCTTACCGTACTTATAAACGGATGGATTGGCCTAGGTAGGCCCATGGACTAGCCGTCTGGGTGCCCTGACTTTATCCCACTCGATTTATTTCTTTTGAGGCTATCTGAAATGCAAGATCCAAAATTGGGGAGACAGTTGAAGCAGGTTACCACCCGCGAATGCAGTCCATATTCTGCGGACACTAGACCGCGTTCTCTGATTATATTAATGGAAGGTGTTATCTAGTACACATCCCATACGTCTTCTGTCTATCTGGCCTTCTATTCTTTTGAGAGTTCCGTTGGACGTTCTAGTTGGAACGGGGACCCTCTAAAGGTAGGCCGCGCACTTGAGTTAAGTTTACAAAAGTTACGATCAGTTTTAAACTGAAGATCGGACAGTGATGATCTAGACCAGGCCTGCCTGCCCTAGGAATTAATCATTATGGAAGTGAATAATAAGCTGACTCCGTTACTTGTAGTTTCTTTTCGCGCGCCGGTGACCTACAGTTGAGGGTCGTTTATGTGCTTCCCCCTGGCAGGGCATCAGCATAGGAACCCCCGTCCCCGTAATACAGGTGGCCTTGAGTTAGATTCCAGGGAGAGTGCCTATCCCCGTTTCCAAAGTTTGGCACTAACCTTAACCCTACTCTTAACCCTGGCCCTAATTCCCTTGGCCTGTATTAAGGGGGATGCCTATTCCCGTGTCCTAGCAGGGGGAAGGACCACAAAAACTATCCCTACCGGCCAACGTATGGGCTTTTGACTTAGTGTCAATGAAACCTAGATTATTGTCTTGTATCTACCCTGCACGGCCATAGTTTGTCGATTTCTGCCTCGACCAACCAGGCAACCGTTGCTGTGCTTGACGGTGAAAGCTGTCCCTCCTTTGATCCACCGTATAGCGACGCTGCACTAAAGTTGTGCATGGTCCGCAGCCTATTTGGTGAACAGTTACTTCATATTGACCCAACGTTTAAGCCACGCGATTAAACTCACGTCTCCCGGTGAGGCCTCCTAGCTTCCAAAACCAATATCATTATCTCGGATCCGATCAGACAGTGGCCGATGCTTTCCGATGACTCGATCCGAGTTTTCTGCCAGGCAAAAACGGACTCGACAATCAGATTGATGGGCTACGCATTGCATCCCGTCTAACCCTCTGAAGTCGTCGTGATATCGGTCAAACGATCAACCTGCGAGTACAGTAGCAGCCCTCGTTCAGACCAGTGGACTCCATCGGCAAACGGACGCGCCGTCAAGTCAGGCCGGCGAACCCGGGCTCATCTGCCTTCGCACAATGATTCCCCTCCTTCACCTTTCACGCATCTGAGAAGAAAAATTTCCATAGTTGATTATAGTGTCCTTCGGGAGCTAGGACTCTCAGTTTTGACCAGCATGATACCTTTACGTACAGGGGAACAATGGAAATCTCGGCGGGACTGACCTATGTGGACGTCTAAACAGGACATGGAAAGAGGAACGACCCTCCCGAGTAAAAAAGTGAACCGGCGCACAATTCCAGAAAGGGAATAATATTCCCGTGTCTTAATCCCAACAAGAGCCCTAATATAAAATTAAATCGTTGCCCTAGTCTTGTCCCTAACCCTTGCCTGAACCTCATTTCTGCAGCTAACACTGGCTCCTGCCTTAACCCTAAACTTGCTCATGACTTGTGTTACCTTTAACTTTAAATCTGGTCTTAGACCCAATCCTGGTAAAATGTAGTATGCAGCGGCACACCTGATGGTCACAATACTGCTAGGGATTAACGGTTACGGTTAGGACAACTATTCCTCAACCACTCAACGTTTGACCGCGCATTACCGATAGCTTTTCTTTTGCATACAATTACTTGACCTCGTCGCATGTGCGTTCCCCGGTCCCACCTGTAAAAGCCCCTATCACCACCGGCCCCGTATTAGATGCTGTACATTCCCACGTATGCTGTCCCTTTTTTGACACCTTTTACCGCATACTTTAAATTTCCTGTTTGCCTCGGAAAATTATGGCCTTTTGTTTTCCTCCAACCCTCGTACTATTTGTTTGAATCTCCCGTTTTCTGCCCGCGCAACTTGACACTGTCCGTCTGACTATACGCCACAACTTGCTGACTGTACGCCAATTATAGAACGTGTTTCCGTACGATTCTGAACTTATTTACGCCGTTTCCACGTACGGACCGTACGCAGTAAGCCGACTCAGGCGACTGAATCTAGACAGGCAAGTAAGCAGCATGGTTCAACAGCCTCAGTGTGAGTAACGCGATCGTGTCTCCTTCTTCAGCAATGCTCTAATCTTGACCCAAACCCCTGCCTGAACCTTAACTTTGCAGCTAACACTGACCCCTGCCTTAACCCTAAACTTGATCCTGACTTGCGTTACCGTTAACTTTAAATCTGGCTTTAGACCCAATCCTGGTAAGGTGTGGTTATGCAGCCGCATCTGGTGGACACAATACTGTTAGGACTTAGCGGTTACGGTTAGGGCAACTATTCCTCAACCACTCAAAGTAAAACCGGGCCTTCCCAATAGCTTTTCTTTTACGTTCAATTACTTGACCTGGTCGTCTGTGCGTTTCCCGGCCCCACCTGTAAAAACCCCAATCATCACCGGTCCCGTATTACAGACGACTGGGTTTTGTTTATCTCAAGTACGGCTACATAACCACATCTGACCCTAACCCTTATTTCAAACCCAACCCTAATTACAGTGGATGATGCCTCAAAGCCACCCGTGTTGCAGGCGTTTCCTACTGAAATCTCTTTCGACAAAAACTGAGTAACCCGCATCTCTGCAGTTTCTTCCTCATCTGCGAAAACGTCCGTTCATCTTGAGCTGTTTCCTACCATTAGCCCCCTCCTCTCGACAGTTAGCTGAGGGCGAAAGCGACCAGCCCCAACGAGACTACCTCGCCGCGCCCCAATCACTGGCGGAAGATGCTTTAGGTCGATTAGGAAAAAAAAACACCAAGATGTAAAGTGTTAAGATCTTAACAAACAGTTATGCATATGTCAGAAGAAGGAACCAACGAAAAAGCAGTAAAATGCGTCAGGCCGATCGTATTAACGGGAGGGGCAGTTACTTGCAGCAGCCGTGGCACTCCTTGGCGGCCTGCTTGGCATCACCTTCCGGGTGCTTCTCATGGCAGCCGGGTGGGTTGGTGTGTCCGGTGCCGGGCTTGTGGCAGTCCACGTGACAGGCCTTCTCGTCCTTGCAGACCTTCTTGCACTCCTCGGAGCCGTGCTCGTGGCCGTGGCTATGCTCATGCCCCTTCTCGTGCTCCGGGCAGTGTTTGTGCTCTGGAAAAACAGAACGGTCAGAAACGTTCATCTCGGTCTCCCTGCACTTGCTAGTACGCGTCTTTTTGGCGCGTAAAACAGTCCGCCCTAACTGGACAGCAGTAGCGATTATGCTGGCATTTTACCGGCTGCTTTGGGACACTGAGGGCAGTTTTCGACCCCAATTCGCTCGCTGAGATAACAGATGCGAGCATTACTCAGGAAGTGCTATTGTAGGACAATGCCCTAGACCTCTGATGCAGGTACTTTTTGCTCACGACGCCAGCGAAGCTGAACAATATCGTCCCCAAACGGCACGTTTGTCGTAGGCGTACCGGTAAAGGCCTTGTCGAACAATAGCTGGATCAAAGCCAACTTTTATGGTCCAAATGTTCTTAATTCTATCAGAAGACAGGTATCTATGACTAAAACAGTACACATTTTCCGGGGTTATGTTAAAAATCTTGAAGTTTGACGGTCAGCAAATAGAGTGGTCACGTCTCTTCCATCGGTCCGATATCGCCGTGTCCTCATAGGACGTCTGGAAAAAGAACCAGTTTCCACGCCATCTGAAACCATTTTCTGAAATCATATTGGCTTTGTTAAATTTAAGCTCCTATTCTAGGTCCCTAGGGTGCTTGCTCAAACGGCCCAATCACTCAGAGACGGAAAATATATCTTAGAGTTCCTCTATACTACGGTTTAACAGAACTCAGAAGCACTCAGAAAAGGGAGGCATATGATATGTAGTTGACCTGCTTACTCATTAAGCGGACTTACCAGCAGAAGACATCTTTTCTCGTAAAGTTTGTACGAAGGCCGGTCGCACCAGCTTTTATGGACAAAGAGTTTGGCTGCCTAACAGTCAGTTGGCTAGTTGTGTGCTTCAACCAATCAGAAATTTTATGTGTCAGGCATCGTCTCATTGGCGGGTCCGAAATTCCTCGGCTAATTTGAACCAATCCCAGTGAAGGACATCAATCATCAATTAGCGTGCGCTCGTCACTGTGTGCTATCGGTTCAAGTTTCCCTTCGTTTTAAGACCTTTCTAGTTAGCAGGTTACGCACAAATCCAACTAAAACCAAAGAAACTATATCTTCGTCGCGCAAAATATAGACGCAAGCCAACAGTCTATCAAGGGTTCATAAACATGATTCCCCGTCTTTTTTCGTCACTCTTTACTTTTTCTAGTTTTTCAGCGGCGAAGACCCCTGCCTTTTTCTTGGGTTATTAAACTCGTCCTAGACGATAGATACCCCGTTGATCCGAAACTAAAATTCTGAGTTCTTAGTAGCTCCTCTAGCAGCTTGAAGGCTAATGTAATGAGGATTAAATCAGATGCGTCAAACTTCCGTAAAGCATGCTTAACAGCGGCAGTACGCAAGCAGTTAATTCATGCCCACTACTTCTCTCTTACAAATACAGTTGATCTCACTGATGAAGTGTTAGAATTTACATATGATTGCTAATCACCCTTAGACCGGAACCAATCCATGGACCCAATATATGTGTTAATAAATAACGACTTTAAGGAAATTGAAAATATTAAATAAATATTGAAGTTTATATTGAGTTGTTTGAAGATGCCATTTTTCTGAATAGTGGAAAATTTCGAAGACTTAAAAAATGGTTGCGAATGAGTAAATTTTGATTTTAGGTGTACAGACTGTTTGACCATGCAAAAATGAGTTAATATGACATCACAAATAGAATAACGTTAAACAAAAATATTTTATTGACGTTTACATCAGAATATCTTTTAA
>CACRXP010001259.1:23451-38627 GCA_902702965.1 Spirometra erinaceieuropaei
CTTGCGCTGCATCTACCTACACTCTCTCCTCCTCCCCCGCCTGGACCCGGTGTCAAGACAGAGTCAAGAAGACCGGAGACGAGGGAGGCCGCAGGTGGATGGCTCGGACGGATCCTCACCTTGGCGTTCCACCACACCCCCCGTTGTTCCACACAACAATAACCAGGATTTCAACCAACACAACAGAGATTTGGAGGCTGGCACGGCCGAAGCCGCACCTGGGCGTGCCGCCAACGCCTGGCTCGGATCCCACACTGTGGTGGGAATGCCATAAAGGCCACATAAAAAGGAGCCATTGCAGCCTGATTCTCAGACCGCCTCCCGTTAAGGAGGAGGTCCAAGGTACCCCGTCAGTTGGCAACCTTCCAAGCCACGGCTTTTAGCGCACCGTGATAGCTTCAAGCGCGTCAGATTGATTTTAGTGAGGAAAATGCGCTGAGTCGTCGACCTCACTCTCCCTTCCCATTCCCACACCCCAGCCACAGTCCGAGCCGGTCAGTAGACTGGAGTGGGGAATGGGCGCGGTGGCTGACATGGTCGACTGACCATGCCTGCGCGCGCCACAGCACGACCTGGCCCCCCATACACACAAACACCAGGATTTCACACAACGGGGGTTGGACGGCGTGTCTCTTACTTGCGTGAGAGTGCCGTGGATGGTGCTGTTGCAGCCCGTCCTCAGCCCACCAGTCCGCCACTCCACACAACACACACACAACATGACGAACTGCGTGAACACACACACACACACACACACACACACACACACACACACACACACACACACACACACACAGGGTGGACTGGGTGTTATGATTTGCCCTGTAGGTTGTCAACCTTCCAAACCACAACCTGCATTTTTCATATCTGTCCCCGGTGCTGGTCTGGTGCATCCACCACCACACACATACACGCACATTATGCTCAAACATATCATCACCACTCTGTTTCATCCTCTCACTTATGCTCCATTTAATCCGCCTTCTCATCGGACGACTCTCAACCTTCTATATTTGAACTAGGCCACTCTCACCTTATCACTGCCAATCGCCTTCACACACGAACCTCAGTCAAAATCCAGCTAGGTAATTTAACAACGGGTCCCTTACTTGCATACCCATTGACTACAAATCCAGACATCTACTGAAATCACATCGCTTTGTGATTCAATATACTTCCTTCGGTTTCGTTCTGACTTTTCGGCGAACGAGCCTTTGCTACAATTTCCGCCTTCTGCCAGAACTCTGCGCCCAAGAAACAATTATTCCTGTAATACCTCTAGAATCAGCATCGAACACTTCTGCCAACAGTACACAAACCCGGAGGTCGTATGACCATGAAAGTAGAAACTAGCCTGATTGTTACCGGGGCATATCTTCACTCCACTCACCAGAAACTGTAATACCTGGAGGTCGTATGAACATTAGGGGTGGAAACAGGCTTGAATTACACCCAAGCATAGCTGCACTCCACCCTCCAGAAAGTACAAAACCTGAAGGTCGTGTGACTATTAAGGGTGGCAACGGGCATGATTTACATCTAAAAATAGCGCCACTCCACCCGTATGTCGTTTCTGGGCGACGTTGGATTGGGCAGCTTTCGAAATTTGTTCTCCAGTGCTGCGTCGCGTATCATGCTCTGTTCTCGGCCTTGTTCAGCTGTCCTCCGCAGGAGCAGATTCGTACCGATCTCACCCATGAACTCACAGCATCTGGTCTTTTGAAAAGTCAAATTGGCGAACACGTGTTTTCAGTAACTCTTCATCAGGCCCAAACGGTTACAATGAAGTTTAAGCTATGCGAATTACATGACTTATAAATGATTCGGGGACAGTTAACATCGATCGTTCCCACGCCACTCGCATGACGAGGCGTGCTATGGCGTGGTCGGCGTGTCGTGGTAATTGGGTTCAAGGGGCGAGGAGGAGGGGGGCATAGGCTGTGAGTGCGTCGTGTACCTTGTGCACCCACCCTGGCATCAGAAGGTTGGAGCGACGTTGGGGTCGGCGTCGGCCACGGAAGACAGAGCGCCTGTGTCAGAGTCTTCTGACAGCATAGCACTGGATTGGCTAGCCGTATAGCCACTGCCTCAGCTGTAGCTAGCACCCGTTGGCGTAGGCCTTTGGAGAAGCCTGCTGGTGTCCGGTAGACAATCTGAAAGGCTTCTTTGGCATCGACTCGGTGATTCGTATCGACAAGATGTGCGAGAATAGAACTCGAGATCGATTTCTTTTCACCTTTGCCTAGCCAGGCCGGTATGTGTTCACGTACTCTCTTTTCCAAACGCCTCGTTGTACGGCCGATGTAGCCCGCTCCACAGGAGCAAGTGAATGAATAAATGCACATTGATGTGGCCTGCAACGGGAGTCGGTCTTTACCTCCCAAGCGTAGGAGGGGAGAGTTAGTGAAACACACACGTAAGTTCGCGGCGGGGAAAGCGCTAGTGATCGCTGTCTACAGACGTCTTTTTACCAGTTCACTTGCTGCGTCTCCTTGAAAAGGCAATCTTATAAATAAGTCCTTCTTTTCTGCAGTTGCCATGGTAGGTTTTGCAGTGCGCTCCCCTATATTTCGAAGGATAAATCTTTCTGGATATCCGTTTTCGTGGAGTGTATCCCGCAGCTGCTGGAGTTCTGCCTCCACAGTCTCAGGAGAGCAGATACGTCGCACTCTAGCTGCCAATCCCTGGACTAGATTTCGTTTGATGTTGGGGGGAACAAAACTGTGAAAGTGTTATGACTCGCCTGGTACTTGAAATCCCGTGGAGCTTATACGCACTCGACCCTGGTCCCCAATATCAAGGCAGTAGACAAAGAACACACGGCTGGCCACGGAACGTGTATTAGCAAAACAATGCAAGTCACGTCTAGCTAAGGGTGACGCATATTTATCACACGCTAGCGTGGTTCGCCGGCATTCGGCCAATAACCTTCGGGAAGAGGGGAGTAGCCAATGGGAAAGCGCCTGATTGAGATGACAGCGCGGTAGAGAGAGAGCAAACGCACGTGATCTCCATTGCTTGGTTTGCTCTTGTTTTTGGGAGTGTAGGCACTCCCAACACCTCCCCTCCAAGTGGGTCAGTACCGCTTTTGGCGTGGATTGATCTGCATCGGCAGTGTTGATCGGCGCACGCGGTTGGTCCGGCGTCTTAGTTGTGGTTTGTAGCCTGGAGACCCGGGGGCAGTGACTGATACCGAAAGCGGTACATCCGAAGGAGGCGCAGCAGTGGGTTCGGGAACCGACCGATCTGCCGGAATGGCGAAGGTATCCAGTAGAATGTCAAGAGAGAGTAACGGCGCCGAATCGAGCCCAGTTGTGTTACTGCAATGTCGCCGTCGGATCTGGTTGTGGTGGCGAACCCAGATGTCATTACCAACGTCGACGTCAAACAGCATACTGCCTCTGTGCGATACTACGGTTGCTTCAATCCAGTCTGGGAACCCCGCTCGATAATCACGAACGAAGACAGGTGTTCCGATGGAGAGCTTGTTGCGAGAAACTGGAGAAGTCTGCGTGGGCTGCGCACCGGTAGGGACTAGGGCATGAAACTTTGTACGCAGTTTTCTGGTGAGCAATCGTCCCTCTTCAACACTCGATTTCAGTGCTTGAAACTGTGTAAACGAGATTCCGATGATTTCATCACGTACCAGGCGGGTCATAACAAATTGGCGACGCAGGTGAGATGACGGCACCAACTCCGTGGTTGGAAGCATCTGCAGCAACAACGATCGGCAGCGTCGGGTCGTAGTGCGTGAGCAGCAGATCTGAACTCAGCATCGACTTGAGCTAGGCGAAGGCCTTTTCACAGTCGGGGGACCAGCACCAAGAAGCATCCTTCTCCAACAGACGGTTGAGCGGGGCCCGTACGTCATGCAGCGATGGTAGGAAGGCGCTATAGTAGCTGATCAGGCCAAGGAACGAACGAAGTTGCGATACATTCTTGGGGGCAGGCATCTGCTGGATGGCCCGAATGTTTTCAGGATCTGGATGGCGACCATTGACGTCAAAAACAAATCCAAGGTACTTGATGGAGTCGAGGAAGAATTGGCAGTTGTCGGCCCGTAGGCGAAAGCCATATTCCTGCACGCGTTCGAGTACTGCGCACACTCGGTCTTGCAGCTCGGCAGGGGAGCGACCCACGATGATGATGTCGTCCAGGTACCCAGCTGTGCCAGGGATGCCGGAGAGCATTGCGTTCATCGTTTGTTGAAATAGGGCCGGGGCGGTCTTGACACCAAAGGGCAGCCTGGTGCATTGGAACAGACCGCGGTGGGTATTGATGGTCAACAATTCGCGCGACTCTGGGGCGACCTCGATCTGCAGATACGCATCAGCGAGATCCAACTTGGCAAAGCAAGTGCCACCATTTAGCAGGGTGAAAAGATCAGCCGGAACCGGTAATGGATAGCAGTTCGGCGTCAGTGCGGCATTGAGACCGGTGGAGAAGTCAGCACAAATGCGGACCGAGCCATTGGGCTTCTTAACCACAACGATTGGAGCGGCCCAGGCGGAGTAGGATACAGGAACCAGGACTCCCAATTCCTCTAGACGCTTCAGTTCAGCCTCGACAAGTGGTAGGGCTGCATATGGGACTGGTCGCTTTGGACGGTAGACTGGTTGACTTCCAGCAGACAGATGTAGCACGGCTTGAGTGTATGCGCAACGACCCAGGCCGTCTTGGAACACCGGAGCAAAGCGTTGGAGAATGTCCTTGGCTTGGTCTGGAAGCACAGCGGGAATCTGCACCTGACTGCAAACAACGCGGAGCGGCATATCGGCCAACCCAAGTTGTTCAATCCAGTCGAGACCAAGTAGGTTTAGATCAGACTTGGTGATGTAGCAGATCGCAGTGATGCTGGTACCGCGGAACGACACACAGCATTGCAGCTGCCGAATTAGCTGTACGAGACCACCGCACACGCTTGTGGCGGACTGGGAAGTCGGCTGCATCGTGGGACTGCCAAGGGACTGCCAGAGTCTCTCAGAGATGATGGTGATATCTGAGGCAGTGTCCAACTGTAGACGAACTGTATGGCCATTGAGCAAGACATCAACAAACTTTCTACGACCAGACGCATTGAGTTGGAAAGCGGCCAAAAGACTGAGAGAATTACCCACGGACTGGGGTTTGGGCTTGCGTTTTGGCCGGAAACGGTGCCTGGAATTAGAAGTGGCGGGGGCTGGCTTGCCTCCAGAAGCTGGTAATGATTTGCAGAACCCATCACGGTGTCCCACCTGATTACAGCTTTGGCAGCGATGCTGGCGGAAAGTGCAATCCCGGTGGAAATGCCACGCGCCACAGTGCCGACAAGGAGATGGCGGAGATCTCGACTTGGACACTTGCTTGGGCCGTGTAACAGGATGCGATTTGGTCGATGTGACCGTATGGACTGAAAAAGATGAGGCCGGGTTCTGAATCATTGCAGAGTAGTGCTTGAGATTGATCAGCGTTTGGCACTCTGCTGCCAGCTCTTGGAGTGTGGTGGGGTTGTTCTGCTGCACTTTGGACAGGATACGTGTCCGTATATCAGCATCCTTGGGGGACTGGAGGCCGCAGATAAATATAAGGCATTTAAACTGGTCTTCAGTGAGAGAACCGAGTTGGAAACGCCCACACTCACGATTAGCAATGCCCGCGTACGCAGACTTGAAGCAGATGTTGCAGCAGCAGCTGAAGCTGATGGAGGCTCTGACCGTCAAGCTATCCAATTCATCTATGGACCAATCAAGCGCGGCTGGTGGTTCACAATCTGTTGATCACATTGCCTCAAGGTTCGGAATGTGTTCCGGAGGGAATGGACGACAATAATGAAGGCGCAAACGTCATTTCTGGCGGTGACGCAGAAGGAGATGCCAACAATGACACGTGAAGGGCGTTTATGTATGGTCGGATAAGCTGTGACATGTGGGCCGGCGTCATCCCTCCCCAATGCTGCTGCGTGCTTGGCCATTCGCGTAACGAGTACTCTACTTGTCCTGACGTAGTTGTTTTGCCCACGCCTGCACCAGTCTCAGCAAATGACTTCAGTCATTCCCTGTCGTGCCAGTGTGTCCTTCGCTCTCAGTAATTGACGCCTCATCTTTACTTCCCTGGTTCAGTGCTCGTTCTATTCCTTCTCCGTCCGAAATTGTATGTCTGGAAAGACGGCGTTGATCTGTTCGTCAGATGTCGGTTCCTTAATCCGTCCGGTAATAAGGCAGATGGTCATATCTAGCCGCACCTGAGGTAAACAGATCCCAGTCACCTGTAATACGGGACCGAGGGTAGTAGGATTATTTACAGGTTGGGCCGGGGAACACACAGGCAACGTGGTCAAGTAATTGTACGACAAGGAAAGCGATTGGAATGCGCGGTTGTACTTCGAGTGGTTGAGAAATAGTTGCCCCAACCTCTAACCCTAACCCCAATCCCAACCCTTACCCTAACCGCAGCCCCAAATCCTAACCCCAAAACTTCCAACTTGAAAGTTTGAAGGAGACGACAGGCCGAAAGTCAAGAATGAGCACCTGCATTTGGGCCGAAGAAGATAGGCACAGCAACAAAGAAACAAGGCTGTCAACAGGAAACACACGGCAACGCACAGCAACACCGTGCCACCAATTCACACCAACTCAACATAATTGAGAAAGTCAACAGTATTGTGTCCATCAGGTGCGGCTACATAACCACATCGTACTGACGGAGCACACACGCTGCATCACCTCACCTGAATTAGCTCGCTTCTCGATGTGGTTTTTGCAGTGCCTATCTGCTCAGACAGAAGAGGAGCATGGGATGGTACTGAAGGACCATGCCCATAAACCAGGAGATGCGTTTGATTCACGGAAGTACGTATCTCCCGTAACACCTGGACGTCTTAGGTGGGCAACAAAGCTCACGCGACAATTGGACCATTGTCACCCGCGTCATCTACAGTGTGATTCACAGCAGGGTGAATGCAGGCACGGTGACTTGCTGGTGCAGAAGTTTATAATGAGTGTGGAATGGCTAAGCGTCTGCCGGATTCTCTCCTCCTCTTCCTCCTCCTCTTCCTCCTCCTCCTCCTCCTCCTCCTCCTTCTCCCTGTAGCCCCGTGTCATGACCAAGTCAAAAAAAGCGGAGGTTACAGAGAGGGAGAGAGAGAGCGCGCATGTGGCTAGCACGTCGTACACCCGTCGCTTGGCATGCCGTCCACCCGACTCTGATTCCATTTAATGGGATTGTCATAAATGCAACATTCAGGGATAGGCGCTACATCTTGTCTTTATGTCCGCCACTCCCCACATACACGCACACGCACTGGGTCGACTGGGTGTTAAGATTTGCCCTGTAGGTTGGTAACCTTCCAAATCAGAGCCTGACAATTTCTTCTATATTTCGATTAGGCCACTCTCTCCTTATCACTGCCGATCGCATGCACGCTAGAACTCCAGTCAAAATCCAGCAAGGTAATATAACAACGGGTCCCTTACTTACATACCCATGGGCATCAAATCCAGACATCTAGTGGAATAACATCGCTTCCTGATGCAATATACATCCTTCGGTTTCGTTCTGACATCTCTGCAGACGAACCTTGGCTACACTTTCCGCCTTCTGCCAGAACTCTACCCCCCACGAAACTGCAATTCCTATAATACCTCTCGATTCAGCATCGAACATTTCTGCCAACACTACATTTACCTGGAGGTCGTATGACTATTAAGGGTGGCAACAGGTCTGCTTTCCATCTAAAGATAGCTGCACTCCACCCTCCAGAAAGTACAATACCTGGAGGTCGTATGACTATTAAGGGTGGCAACGGACCTGATTTACATCTAAAGATAGCGCCACTCCCCATCTCTGGCGTCAGCATCGAACACAGACAGACGACCACAACATCACCCTCTTCTCAATGCACACATCACTATGACTGCTTACGACCAAAAGCCTCTTCGGTCTTCTCTGGGTATGACATAACCTGACTGATGTTCATATGTAAGAATACAGTGAGTATGTGAGGCTTTGCAGAATATGGGATAGCATAGTATACGATGCTGATAGACGGAGTCCACACATGCGTCTTTCGGGTTTGAGTTCCATCACTGGTCGTGTTTGAAAAGGAGCATTAGTAATGATGCAGGGCAGTGTCAAGTAAGGTCAGTGTCGATCAGGCAAATTGATCGGTCATGAAATATGTTTTGCATGGGAATTAAAGCAGCTGGACGAGAGACAGGAGATTGAGCAAACACTGCCTCTGCCATGCGCACCTCCCAGGGGATCATTAGGTGCTCATGCGACATACCCGCGCAAATCAGTTCTCCCCCCCCCCTCCCCTCCCACTGCAGGATGCTACAGCCGATAGCATGGACGCATCCAAACCCATGTGTCATAATCGTCAAACACGTAGTGAATATCGGTCGCAAGACTTCGAGTGCTCCGTGCCTACGGAAGTGTTGATTTTGATAGCGCCAACGTCGTTCACACTGGAAGTGCTGGCAATTGAATAACGCCAGTGAACTTAATTTCATTCAGATCCCCACCATCACATTTGGGACAGTGTGTAGTTGTGCTGAAGTACTTGACTACTTGACCTTTGACAATCTTGTCACGTTTGTTTTACTGTAGCATTTGTTTTAACGTGACGAATACTCCTCCGCTTGTAAGCTTCGCGCCGCATGCATGCTCTCTGGTCAGGTCGTTGTACATTTTGAATAGTAACTTTATTCCCTTACTGGCCTTCCTTACCTCTCTCCGTTTATGAGGTTAGTAAGCCGTAGTACGTTAGTTCGCGGGAACGACATAAATTACGTCATTGGTGACTCCCGACGTTAGCGCAGACTTAAGTTCTTTCCTTCTGTAACATTTAATGACATTTAACGTCCTGTATTTATTTGCTAAATTTTAGTTCAGTTACATTTTTTCCGCTAACCTTTTCGCGATATTGTGCTACCTATATTTTGCTTATTATGTCTTCTTCAACTCAACAACCTGACGTTCCTGCCGAGTCTGTTCATGCCGACCATTTCACTTTGCCTGATTTCTGGCAACACGCCCCTGAACTGTATTTTATACGCATTGAGTCAGCCTTTTACTCCGCCAACATTACGAAGGAGTTGTCGAAATAACACAAGGTTTGCGTCCCCTCTCTTCCAAGGTTGAGGCCCTTCGTGACTTTCCTCCACCAATCTCCAAGCGTCAGTTGCAACGTTTCCTTGGCATGGTAAACTTTTATCGCCGGTTCCTACCGAACTGTGCCGACCTTATGCTGCCACTCACTAACTTGCTCTCTGGTCCCAAGGGTCCCCTTGAGTTACGTGGTCACGCGCTGACTGCTTTTGAGATAATAAAGACCTCCCTTGCTGATGCTACCTTGCTCACTCATCCTGCTCCAGAAGCCCCATTGTCCCTGATGGTTGATGCTTCGACCGTTGCCGTAGGAGCAGTCCTCCAACAGCATATCAACAACTCGACACGAGCGTTGGCATTCTTCTCCAAGAAGATTTTACCTGCCGAGACGAGATATAGCACGTTTGGCCAAGAACTTCTTGCCATTTACCTAGCCGTAAAACATTTCCGACACTTCCTTGAGGGTCGTGACTTCACGATTTTCACAGACAACAAACCACTTACATTTACCATCCGATCTCATTCTGACAAATATAATCCGAGAGAGATTTCTCATTTGATTACATCACGCAATTCACCACCGACATCCGCCACATTGATGGCCCGAAGAATGCGGTGGCCGAAATGCTGTCCAGACCTTCCCTCTTAGCGTTTCAACTCTCACACGGGATTGATCTTGGTGCTATGGCAGCTGAACAACGACGTGTTGGATGCCCTGGCGACGAGTCTGTTGACAGTCTTCAATTAGTTGACGTCCCATTGACCACCGGCACTGGCACAATCCTTTGTGACGTATCGACTCATTTTCATCGCCCTTATGTGCCTGCCTCGAGGCGTCGAGCTGTTTCTCAAACTCTCCACGGACTCTCCCATCCTGGGATTCGAGCCTCACAGAAACCCCTCTCGGAAAGGTTCGTATGGCCTGGGTTGAACAAGGGCGTGAAAGCTTGGACACGATCGTGCCTTTGCTGTCAACGTAACAAGGTTCAAAGCCACAACAAGTCTCCATCGGGCACGTTCCCCAGCCCCGATGCATGGTTCAACCATGTGCATTTAGATGTCGTAATTCCTTTACCTCCATTCAATGGCTATACTCACCTTCTCACCTGCGTTAGTCGCTATACCCGTTGGCCAGAAGCCATTCCTTTACCGAATGTGCAAGCTGAGACCATTGTGAAAGCCTTCGTCAGTCGTTGGGTCGCCATATTCGGTGCGCCATCCATGATTACGACTGATCGAGGCGCGCAGTTTGAGTCCACACTTTTCCAAACTTTCCTTAACTTCCTAGGCTGCACACGTATTCGGACGACGACATGGTTGAGCGTTTCCACCGCCAGCTAAAAACTGCACTGCGTGCCGCAGAAGATCCAAAAAAACTGGTCAGACAATGTACCCGTTGCACTTCTTGGCATTCGTGCGGCACTGAAGTCAGACTT
The DNA here is from genome assembly GCA_902702965.1 of Spirometra erinaceieuropaei. Lineage (NCBI taxonomy): Eukaryota > Metazoa > Platyhelminthes > Cestoda > Diphyllobothriidea > Diphyllobothriidae > Spirometra > Spirometra erinaceieuropaei. The sequence goes on from CACRXP010001259.1 coordinate 33,975, forward strand.
GGACTGCAGCGCAGCCGAATTGGTTTACGGCACTTCCCTCCGACTCCCTGGTGAGATGGTCACCCAAAACTCTCATGGTGCCGAAGAGACCCCCGAAAATTTTGTACATCGTCTGCGACAATTCATGCGCTCGCTTTCCTCGGTTCCACCTCGAGCTCCATTGACCGAGCCTTATGTTGAAAAAGGCTTAGCCAACTGCACCCATGTGTTCGTTCGGTGTGATCGTGTGCGGATGCCGTTAGAATCCCCGTTCCGTGGGCTTGCACGTAACAGCAAGACCTTTCGGATCCTGCGAGGTGACAAAGAGGACGTAGTCAGCATCGACGGGGTCAAGGCTGCTGTTACAGAGGAGTCCCCGGACGTGTCTCAAGGACAAGCATGTCCTGACCCCATACCTCCTCCCACTCCTTTTCACTTTCCCCACCTAGCCCTCCGTCCGTATACTTCCTCTTCCTTCTTGTTCGCAGCATCAAACTGCAACCTCTTCCTCCAACCTTAACTTGTCCACTACAATACCTACTCAGCTGCCTCCAACAGTGCCTCCCGCATATATCACCCGCAGTGGACGTCATGTTCACTTTCCCGATCGTCTAGTAACTCATTTCTCCTAGACCTTTGTATGTCCTCCGGCGTCGTTCACGCCACCCTCCGGTCTCGGAGGGGGGTACTGTGCTGAAGTACTTCACTACTTGACCTTTGACAATCTTGTCACGTTTGTTTTACTGTAGCATTTGTTTTAACGTGACGAATACTCCTCCGCTTGTAAGCTTCGCGCCGCATGCATGCTCTCTGGTCAGGTCGTTGTACATTTTGAATAGTAACTTTATTCCCTTACTGGCCTTCCTTACCTCTCTCCGTTTATGAGGTTAGTAAGCCGTAGTACGTTAGTTCGCGGGAACGACATAAATTACTTCATAGTATCTGATTGGCCTTCCAAAGTAGAGCCAATTGCTGTACCGTTGGTGCACGGTGGACGCGCCTCCCAACGACGACAAAAAAATGATGGGATAGTGAGAAGCAGTTGTTACCTACTGGGGCGACAGACCAGATCCACTAATGAACTGGGCTGTGTGCTTCAGCAGTTAAGTCAACTGTCCCACACGCCTCACAGGCTGCAATCCAGAATATTCAGTTTGTTGGCGGACGTGTTGGTAGAAGACGGACAGTCCATTTGGATAGTGGTTGGAGCAATTTATTCCTTCAAAAGTTTGCACACCAAATGTGCACTTTGCAACCAACGAAAATGCACAACGTCTCTCAACTTGCAGTGTTTAAAATCCAAACCGAATGCAAGCTCTTTTATTTAATGAGTTCAAAATCCAAGTCGCAAGTGGATAGGCAGGGTAGTTTTAGTTCCAGATGCATAATTGAGATATGTCTGTGCGCATTACATCCATATGCCGAAAACATGTCTCAGTGCGCGTCTCTCTACGTCACATTCTGCAGCCTCGCAGGCAGATGCAGGTGGTAGAGCGATGAAAAGTAGCAGGCGGAGTAACTAGCCACGCGGGGAGCGTAGATGGGAGCCCTGCCAATAGAATCGAAGAGACGAGTCCCAGGAAGCAGTTGTGATGCAGGAGACACGATCGCTTGGACAAGAGCTTTATTCGTCTGACCTTTCGGATTCCTGCTCGAATCCATCATCAGAGACAATGACAGACACGGGTGGTTCATGCACAAGGACTGCAGTATTTATGTGACGCTGTCGCCATGCTACCGCATAACCATGACAGTTCACGGCCCCCAACTCCCACCCCCCCTCCCCACGTTCATCAAGGACTGTTGCACTTGGTGTGATAACTGTTTGATGGCCGACATTCGCGTCGTTAATGGCTGCAATCTCATCACGTGCGTTTGATGTTGGTGCGATGATTGTTCGACCATCTCTGACCCACCGACCATGGCATCGGGAAGAGTGTTCGGGTGTAAAGGTAAATAGCTAAATTGCAAAGATGTTGCATGCAGTTTCAGTGTGCAGAATGCATAAATCTAATAGTGGAACATAAATTCTAAAATGATACGGTATATGTGAAATAACGGCGAAAAAGTCGTTCACTGATTTCGCAGTGTGAACACTCACGGGAGGGGAGTTAAAAACATACGTGGGCAAAGAGCTGCATTGGCGATCGAGGAGAAACGTTGATTTATGTGGAACAGTTCCTTTTTAAGCTGGCTATCGTGTCGTCTGAGATTATTCTTTGGTGCCATTTCACAAAAGAGCTTCTCAGTCGACATACCGATCAAGTCCTCTTAGCATCTGAAACGTTGCCATGAAGTCGCCTCTGTCCAGCCCATGGTGGAGAGGATAGAGGTTCAAGGCTGTCAGGCGTTGCTCGTGAGTAAAATTTTTAATTTCATGAACAGCCTTTGTAGCACGTCGGTGTACACCTTCTATATCCTTCCGAAGCCACAGCCGCCAAGCCTGTACCGCATATTCCAGGTGCGGCTGCACAAATGCCCCATATACCTTGCCAAAGACATATGCATTCAAGTTCATAAGCTTTCTTCGTATCGCGCCTATGATTGAAACTACCCGTGCTGCGACTATAGAACACTGCGTGGTGAAGCTTAGATCGTCTTCCATGAATACGCCGAGACATTCTTGCACATCTACGGTTTCAAGTAGTTGATTGTCCAGGAGGTACTGTCGTGAGGGTGCATTTCTTCTTCGCCTTACTGATATTATGTGTAACACAGGTCATTTTTGACGCTGAATTACATGCACCATATCTCACTCCATACGTGCAACTTCCCTACGTCCATTTGTAGCATGTTTCCTCTGTTATCACCCTCCGAAGTTGAAGATCGTCTGCAAAGAGCACTATGTCCGATGTCACTTCCCGTACCAGATCACAATCAGTATCAGTATCAGTGCATTTCAGGTAAAGTAAGTGTGTATCATTGAAATCCCTATTGGTTGCATGCAGAGGAATTAGAGGGAGAAAACGGACAGGAAGTGACATTAAAGGAATACAAAGGGATTAGCAAAAAACTGTGCAGATGAACACAGAATGTCATGCGTTAACAGCCTTTAGAGGCATATGAACTCGTTTTGTTGATTAAATGCTGTAGACAGTTGAAGCACACTTAAGATACGGGAAAAAAAGTGAAATTTTTTTTATTCAACAGGCATTGTGGTAAATGCGAGCAGCGGTGTGCGAGGTGGTCCAAAATTAATAAATTGCATAACCATATTTTACGTGAATGTTGATAGTAGCTTCGTTATAAAACTAAATTGTCAGCGTTTCTTATCAAGGTTGCTGTAGTCCGGCATTATTCTGGTGCGCGCTCCAATGTTGATCTAGCCTCCGTTTGAAAGTGTCTACGGATCCCGACATAACGACATCCTCAGTAAAAGCATTCCAAACTGCATCCATTCTGTTGGAGAAGAAGAACTTTTGTATGTCTAGCCGGGCAGCAGTCACACGTAGTTTGAGTGGATGGCCTCTCAGTCTAGTCGTAGTCGCCAACTCGACGAAGTCTCCTGATGAGAGGCAGCAGCTCTGATTGCGCACGATGCGGAAAGCTTGTATAAGTTCCCCACGTAGCTGTATGCAACTCAAAGGAAAGATGCCAAGATTAGTTAATCGTGTTTGATAGGGTAGTAACCACTTCCCAGATATAAGCTACGCTGCTCGCCGTTGAACTTTGTCGAGTTTGCCGAGGACTTTAACGGACCAGGGTCTCCATACTTGGATAGCAAACTCCAGATGCGGTCGCACAAAAGTTCGAAAGACCTTGGCGAAGCAGTCTTCATTAAAGTAGGAGAACGCCCGGATGCCCAAGTATACAATGGATATCGCCAATTGGCTACCTGTGAGCATTGCAGCGAAGGCTGAAGCGAGGTTGAGATTCATACACCCAAGTCCATCTTGGCGTCGACTACTTGCAGTGGTTTGCCAGTCAGACGGTAGACCGTGCTTAAGATTGAATTCTAAGGCATCAAGCTCGACAAATGTGACCCCTATCGCAATGGATGAGCACCTCTCTGCAATTGTTATTTAACTACCTGTCGGATGGGGCTAGCTGAACTCACGTCGGTAATGGTCAAGGCGGTAACGGGGATTCTGGTAGTGATGAGGAACGAGATGCCGGCAGTGTTTAAGTCAAAATCGGGGATGACGGTTCGGACTGTGATCCGGAAGGAAAGGACGGCAATAGTCAAGGCGGAAACGTCAGTTCTGGTGGTGACGCCGAAAGAGATGCCAACAATGGTATGTGACGTGTGTTTGTGTATGGTCGGATAAGCTGTGACATATGGGCCGGCGTCATCCCTCCCCAATGCTGCTGCGTGTTTGGCCATTCGCGTAACGAGTACTCTACTTGTCCTGACGTAGTTGTTTTGCCAACGCCTGCACCAGATTCAGCAAATGACTTCAGACATCCCCTGTCGTGCCAGTATGTCCTTCGGTCTCAGTAATTGACGCCTAATATTTACTGCCCTGGTCCATTGCTCATTCTATTCTTTCTCCGTCCTAACTTATATGTCCGGGAAGACGGTGTTGATCTGATTGTTAGATGCCAGTACCTTAATCCGTTCGGTAATGACGAATGAGTCGGATGTGGTTATCTAGCCGCACCTGAGGTAAACAGATCCCAGTCACCTGAAATACGGGACAGATGGTAGTAGAGTTATTGACAGGTTGGGCCGAG
>CACRXP010001259.1:43123-53974 GCA_902702965.1 Spirometra erinaceieuropaei
GCTCTTCCCAGTTGGTCGGGTTGATTTGCAGGCGCTTCAGGGAGGACTTCAGAGTATCCTTGTAACGGCGAATTTGGCCTCCTTGACGGCGAGAACCCGTCGCGACGTCTCCGTAGAAGAGTCGTTTGGGTAGTCGCTCGTCATCCATACGCACCAGGTGGCCGCTCCAGCGCAGCTGCATTTGTCTCAGTATGGCGTAGATGCTGGGGATTCCCGTTCGTTCCAGTACTTCGGTGTCGGGGATTCGATCCTGCCAGTTCAGCCTCAGGATGCGACGAAGACAGCTGAGTTGGAAGTGATTTAGTCGACGTGCCTGTCTCGTGTACACCGTCCATGTCTCCGCTCCGTACAGCAGCGTCGTCAGGATGACGGCCTTGTACATCTTCAGCTTTGTGCTCAGTTGGAGACCATGACGATTCCAAACTGTGCTTCGGAGGCGACCGAAGGCTTGACTGGCTTTCGAGATCCTGTTGGCGACTTCGTCGTCGATCTGGGTGTTGCGGGAGAGCGTGCTGCACAGGTACGGGAAGTTCTCCACCACTTGCAGTTGAGTCCCATTCACTTTGATTTGCGGCGGCGCGTTGGGGGCTGTGGCTGAGTTGGGCGGCGGTTGGTGCATCACCACCGTCTTCTGCGTGTTGATAACCAGCCCAAAGTTCTCGCAGGCGGCGGAGAATATGTCCATGCTCCGTTGCATCTCCGCTTCCGAGGTGGTGTTCAGGGCGCAGTCGTCGGCGAAGAGGAGTTCGTGCACGGTGGCTGTGGATACACGCGATTGGAAGTTCATGCGCCGGTGATTCTGCAGATGACCGTCCGTTCTGTAGGCTATGCGGATTCAAGGGCGTTCGTCGCGGTAGACGTCCATCAGCATGGCAGAGAACATAAGACTGAAGAGGGTAGGCGCCAGCACACAGCCCTGCTTCACTCCGTTGGTCACTGCGAATGCCTCTGAGACAGCTCCGTTGTCCGTGACTCGCGCCATCATACCGTCGTGCAGCTGACGCACCATCTGAGTGAATCGCTCCGGACAGCCGAATTTCTGCATGATCTTCCACAGTCCTTCACGATTCACCGTGTCGAAGGCTTTCGTCAGGTCCACGAAGGTAGAGTACAGGTTGGTCCGCATCTCCTGGCACTTCTCCTGAAGTTGGCGGGCGGCGAAGATCATATCCGTGGTCCCACGATGACGACGGAAGCCGCATTGGCTTTCCGGCAGAATGCCCTGTTCCAGATGGTTGTTGAGGCGGTTGAGCAGGATGCGAGCGAAGATCTTCCCGCGATGTTCAGTAGGGAGATGCCGCGGTGGTTGTCGCAGACTTGGCGATTCCCTTTTCGCTTGTATAGGTGCACGATAGTTGCGTCCTTGAAATCCTGCGGGACTTCACCTTGACGCCACATCTCCTGGAAGAGCGCAGTCAGGTGATCAATCAGAAGGGGACCTCCGTGCTTGTAGACCTCAGCTGAGATGGCGTCCGATCCGGGTGCTTTCCCGCTGGAGAGCTGCTGCACGGCCCTGATGGTCTCCTGGAGAGATGGCGGGAGGTCGAGGTCCACGTTGGTCGCCACTTCCGGCAAGCTGGCGATGGCGGCGTCGGAGATGACGGAAGGGCGGTTGAGGACGCCTCGGAAGTGCTCGGCCCATCGCTGTAGGATTTGCGTCTTCTCAGTCAGGAGAGTGCAGCCGTCGGCGCTGAGGAGAGGAGCAGTGCCCTTCGTCGGCGGACCGTAGACAGCTTTGATCGCAGAGAAGAAGTTCTTCCATTCCTTGCGGTCCGCGTAGCCTTGGATCTCCTCAGCTTTGCGAGCAGTCCAGGCGTCCTGCATCTCGCGCAGTCGTTGCTGAAGCTGTCGGCGACTGCGGTAGAAGGCAGCTTTGTTGTCCTCAGTGGGGCGATCTACGTAGGCTTTGTGGAGGCGGTTCTTCTCGGCAAGCAGATTTCTGATGGCGGCGTCGTTGTCGTCGAACCAGTCCTGGTGTTGGCGGGGAGCGCGACCGAGGACGGCGAGCGCCGTCGACTGGACCGTGTCTCGCAGTTGACACCAGCGGTTCTCCACGGAGGTTTTCTCGGCAGCGGCGGCGGCGGCGTCGTCGGCGGCGGCAGCGATAGGAAGGTTGTCTAGACGTCGAGCTAGCTCGTTGCTGAAATGGAGACGGTGAGCAGGCAAAGACAACAAAGCAACATTCAGCTTACCTGGGGGTCGCTTACCTTGTGGTCTCCTGCGAGGCTGTAGGCGAATACGCATCTTCGAGATGACGAGGCGATGGTCGGTCCACCCGTCAGCACCCGCGATCGCCTTCGTCACCAGCACGTCCCGCTGATCTCGCCTCCGGACGAGGACATAGTCCAGCAGGTGCCACTGACGCGATCGAGGATGCCTCCAGGTGGCCTTCTCTCGCTCCGGCAGACAGAAGAACGTGTTCGTCAGGATGAGGCGGTGTTCTGCGCAGGTGCGGAGCAGCAGCAGACCGTTGTCGTTGGAGCCGCGGAGACCGTGAGGACCCAGCACTCCCCTCCAGGCAGTATGGTCTGTGCCGACGCGGGCGTTGAAGTCACCAAGGACAATCAACTTGTCCGCCTTCGACACAGTCGCCAAGAGGGCGTGCAGGTCCTCGTAGAACTTGTCTCTTGCGGCGGCGTCGGGGCTGCTCATCGGCGGAGCGTAGGCGCTGATGATTGTGGCGAATTTGCCCCCACCCCGCAGAGGCAGACGGAGGCTCATCAGGAGATCGTTGATACCCTGCGGCAAACAGGGTAGTCGTCCCACGATGTCGTTCCGGATGGCGAAGGCGACACCCGCGTCTCGTCGCTCTGCCTTGGGTCGACCACTCCAGAAGAAGGTGTAGCCGGCACCCACCTCCTCCAGTTGGCCTTGTTCGGAGAATCGGGTCTCGCTGAGTGCGGCGATGTCCACCTTGTAGCGCGCCAGTTCTCTTGCCACTAGCGCCGTCCTCCGTTCCGGTCGGTTGCTCCTCGGATTGTCTAAAAGGGGACGAACATTCCAGGCTGCCAGAATGAGCGGGCTCACCCTGCCAGTCTGGCGACTGCGGCGACCAAAAGTAGGAGTAGGAGAAGAAGAAGAATAGGCTGGAAGAGGAAGAGAGTAATTGTTGTTGTTGTTGTTGTTTCGGTTTTGGCTGTTTCGACCGTGTGTTTTTTGTCTGCGGCCACGGCCAGCCTACAGACAGCGTGGTTCCCAGCGATCGTTAGGGCACCTTTTCTAGCCCCCTCCCCCTCGCGGGGGCAGGCAACGCATCCCTGAACAGGGCTGCCCGGTTATCCCAGACGGCTGCCGGACTCCACTATGGGCCACGACTTTTTGTTAGTGAGAGAACGACCCGAATTAGCCTGGGACCTTGGTGGTGAGGTGATGATGTGATGGAGTGAAGTAGGAGATAGCATACACACTGCCTAACGCTATGGGACTTAGAACTAGAGTGGACAAGCGGACACAGTCACCAGTCAGAGACAAAGTGAGGGCACCACACAAAGTCAAGCACCGTAACACACCTAGCTATAAGTAGAGAGTGGCATAGACTGACGGACAGACAATCGCAGCAGGCATCGAGGGAGTCGTTTAGCTATTGACGGACAGACTAGCATATAAAGGACAAGCAGCAAGCGCAGCGCACGACGCGGAACTTCAACAAACAAAAGGAAGAAACAAAGCAAACGCACTTACCTGTGGGGAAACTTACCTGGTGGTCGCCTACGTTGGTCCAGGCAGAGCCTCGTCTCGACGATGTCGACGCGAAGATCCATCCGGCCAGCGCAGACCACAGTACCGCGCGTGCAGGTGCACGCACGGATACCCTCACCTGGTTTAGCCCGCCGGTCGAGACGGTTGCCCGGGGTGTGGCCGCTGAGCAAGGCCCAGCTACGTGGAGCCACAGGTGAGAGTTGGGTGCCAGCAAATGGACGCTAGGCGTATTCTCACCTGCAAGCAAGTGAGCGACCACTACGACCATCACGTGGACCCACCGCTGACACCCCTACACCCCGAACAACACACACACACACGCAACGTGACGAACTGCGTGAACCGAGAGCGGGCGTCGATCAGCAACCTTCCTATCCACGATACTTGACGTGTCGGTATAGTCTTGGACACAAGTCACCCGTGCAGCCGAAGCCGCATGGGGACCGAGTGGAGATGCACATTTCCCACTTGCGTGGAAGGTGGCAGTTTGTGCATGCTGTGGGTGAGTGTTGAGGCGTAGTTGTGATGGTGGAGGAGGATAGGAGTTGTGTGGATGTGTGATGTAACCGGCGGTTGTCTACCGCAGGTCGTCGTGGATGCGCATGTGGCCGGGTAGGCCCATGCGATGCCTGAAAGTGCGAGGGCAGTGTGTGCAGTGGAGGCGAGTGCGGTGGGTTTAGGTTGGTGCTCCAGGCACTGGTTCACCAGTCTCTGTGCGATGGATTCGCAAGTGACCGACCAGGCCGATGCGAGAGGTGAAGGTGCGATCGCAGTAAGGGCAGGTGTAGTCCTGATCCTCATCACTGGAATCGGGAGAGGTGCGGGTGTTGTTGGTTGTTGTGTCGGGGTTGGCGATGTGTGAGACGGCAGCCTGAACGGCCGCCGCTGAGGCAGTGGAGGAGGAGGAGAAGAAGAAGAAGAAGAAGAAGAAGAAGAAGGAGGAGGAAGAGGAGGATGTAGGTGGTGGTGCTTGTACAGAAGAAGTGTCAGAGTTAGTTGGCGGCAGAGAGGACGAAGAATAGGCGGGCGGGGGGACGATGGCTGGAGCAGTTCGAGAGGCACAGTTGGTCCGAAGATGTCCAACAAGTCCGATTCGATTCCGGAATGTCCGGTGACATCGAGGACACGTTGAAAGCGGTTGTGCGGCGGCGGTGCGGACTGGGCGAAGTTGTGATTTGCGGGCTTCGCATTTCGCTTTGGCGGCAGCGATTCGGTTGGCTTCGTAGATAGCAACGCCTGTCTTCACTGTCCTCCTCCATGTCGGACGATCGCGGGCGAAGTCTTCCCAGTTGGTCGGGTTGATTTGCAGACGCTTGAGGGAGAACTTCAGGGTATCCTTGTAACGGCGAATTTGGCCTCCTTGACGGCGAGAACCCGTCGCGATGTCTCCGTAGAAGAGTCGTTTCGGTAGTCGCTCGTCGTCCATGCGCACCAGATGGCCGCTCCAGCGCAGCTGCATTTGTCTCAACATGGAGTAGATGCTCAGGATTCCCGTCCGTTCCAGCACATCGGTGTCGGGGATGCGGTCTGCCAGTTCAGCCTCAGGATGCGACGGAGACAACTGAGGTAGAAGTGTTTCAGTCGACGTGCCTGCCTCGTGTACACCGTCCATGTCTCTGCTCCGTACAGTAGCGTCGGCAGGATGACGGCCTTGTACATCTTCAGCTTAGTGCTCAGTTGAAGACCGTGGCGATTCCAAACTGTGCTTTGGAGGCGTCCGAAGGCTTGACTGGCTTTCGAGATTCTGTTGACGACTTCGTCATCGATTTTGGTGTTGCGAGAGAGGGTACTTCCCAGGTACGGGAAGTTCTCTACCACTTGCAGTTGGGTCCCATTCACGCTGATTTGTGGCGCATTGGGGGCTGTGGCTGAGTTGGGCGGCGGTTGGTGCATCACCACCGTCTTCCGCGTGTTAATGACCAGACCGAAGTTCTCGTAGTCGGCGGAGAATAGGTGCATGCTGCGTTGCATCTCCTCTTCGGAGGTGGTGTTCAGGGCGCAGTCGTCGGCGAAAAGGAGTTCGTGCACGGTGGCTGTGGACACGCGCGATTGGAAGTTCATGCGCCGTTGATTCAGGAGATGACGGTCCGTTCTGTATGCGATGCGGATTCAAGGGCGTTCGTCGCGGTAGACGTCCATCAGCATGGCAGAGAACATAAGACTGAAGAGGGTAGGCGCCAGCACACAGCCCTGCTTCACTCCGTGGGTCACTGCGAATGCCTCTGAGACAGCTCCGTTGTCCGTGACTCGCGCCATCATACCGTCGTGCAGCTGACGCACCATCTGAGTGAATCGCTCCGGACAGCCGAATTCCTGCATGATCTTCCACAGTCCTTCCCATCCTCCTCCCCTCCCGGCACACCTCCTACTTCTTCGCATCCTCCACCTCCTCCTCCTCCTCCTCCTCATCCTCCTCTTCCTCATCCTACTCCTCCTGCTCCTTGTCATCCTTCGTCACAGCAGCTGCTGCATATATTATGTTTGTGGATTCGTGAAACCGACCGGCGAAATCCAATCTACTTCCTGTGTCGATCAGTGGCACCACCCAGATCGACAAACAAACGTAAATTCGAACGTCAAAACCGACGCTGTCCACCGCGCACTCCACAGCAGGCTGGAAGCAGGCACGCAGACTTGTGCACAGTTAACTTTTGTAGTGGCAGAAGACATGCGCCGCATCTCCCGCACGCGCTCCCCCTCCTCCTTCTCCTCGTCTTCTTCCTCCTCCTCCTCCTCCTCCTCCTCCTCCTCCTCCTCATCCCCAGCCTCCTCCTAGTCATCCGTCGTCACACTAGCTCCTTGTCATGTCCGAAACAGGAAAAGCGGAGGTTAGAGAGAGAGAGAGCGCGCGCGCATGTGTCTAGCACGTCGTGCACCCGCCCCTTGGCATGCCGTCCCACCCGGCTCCGATTCCATTAGATGGGATTGCCATAAATGCAGCACAAAGTAGTAGGCACTGCAGCTTGTCTCTAAGTCCGCCACTTCCCACACACATGCACACGCTGGATCTCCTGTGTGTTAAGATTTGCCCTGTATGGTGGCAACCTTCCAAACCACAGCCTGCTAATTTCTTCTATATTTTAACTAGGCCACGCTCTCCTTATCACTGCCGATCGACTTCACGGTAGAACTGCAGTCAAAATTCAGCAAGGTTATTTAACAACGGGTCCCTTACTTGCATACGCATAGACTACAAATCCAGACATCTAGTTAAATCACATCGTTTCGTGATGCTATATACTTCCTTCGGTTTCGTTCTGACTTTTCTGCAGACGTACCTGGGCTACACATTCCGCCTTCTGCCAGAACTCTACCCCCAAGAAACTGTTATTCATCAAATACCCCTAGAATCAACATCGAACACTTCTGCCAACACTACACCTACCTGGAGGTCGTAAGACTATGAAGGGTGGAAACAGGCTTGAATTACACCCAATCATAGCTGCACTCCACCCTCCAGAAAGTACAAAACCTGAAGGTCGTATGACTATTAAGGGTGGCAACGGGCCTGATTTACATCTAAAGATAGCGCCACTCCCCATCTCTTGCGTCAGCATAGAACACAGACAGACGACCACAACATCACCCTCTTCTCAATGCACACACCACTATGACTGCTAACGACCAAAAGCCTATTCGGTCTTCTCTGGGTATGACATAACCCCGCTGATGTTCATATGTAAGAATACAGTGAGTATGTGAGGCTTTGGAGAAGATGGGATGGCGTAGTAGACAATGGTGATAGATGGAGTCCACATGTGCGTCTTTCGGGTTTGAGTGCCATCACTGGTTGTGTTTGTAGAGGAGCATTTTCAATGATGAAGGGCAGTGTCAAGTCAAGTCAGTGTCGATCTGGTAAATTGATCGGTCATGAAACATGTTTTGAAGGGGAATTTAAGCAGCTGGATGAGAGACAGGAGATTGAGCAAACACTGCCTCCGTCATACGCGCCTCCCAGGGGATCATTGGGTGCCATGCGACATAGCCGCTCAAATCAGTTCTCACCACCATCCACTGGAGGATTCCACAGCCGAAAGCATGGACGCATCCAAACCCATGTCTCAAAATCGCCAAACACGAAGTGAATATCGGTCGCAAAGCTTCGAGTGCTCCGTGTGTTATGACCCGGAATGAAGGTAGGACAGTAAGAGAGCAGGTTCGGAGGACAAGCACTTTATTGGAACTTGCGGACTGGAGGGGTTTATAACTCGTAGGAAAGGTGTGCTATTTATGTCGGCTCCCGTGGGTTCTGGAACATTCCGTCCAATGACGTGCCAGCCGTTGAGGGCGTTCTAGAATGTTCCTGCCCTGAGCGTGCTGGTCGCAGTTTGGCCACCGCGTGCGCGATGGCCCCCTCACCGAAACGCCTTTAATGTTGGGCCATCCATTGATTGAGCCGCACACGTGAGCAAAGCCAGCCCACGTGCTCGGTGCTGCAGTGAGCGCCGGTCAGTCGTCTAACTTCACGCGTGACTCACGTCGCCGACTTGGTCCCCTGTTCAGCGCCTTAGGCCGTGGCTCTACGCCGCTTGCACTCTTCATAGCACCTCCCGCTTTTGAAAGTTGGACCTCGTACCTCTTCTTCTCCGGGTCCAAGACCAGTTTCCTTGGCGGTTGTGTTCTTCTGCTACTTCTACGAATGACGGGTAATGTTGTCTGACTGTCTACCCTGGGGGGTTTGAACCTCAAAGGTATTACACAGCAGGTCGAGTGCCATTTGACTGTCTCTGGTGTGTCTAGTCCTGAGCTGATTAGCATGCCTCTTTATTTTTCCAGCTGCTGTCTCCACCTCAAACACAACACCTCTGGATTTTCTTATTATACCTTCTATCCAGGGCTTCTCTCCGACTTTGTAGTTGCTAGCAAACACCTCCTCTCCCTTGCGAAAGTAATGTTTTGTTGTTTGTGGTACCCGAGCTTCCGGTTGTACGCACTGTAATCGCGTATCCGGCTGTCGTCTCAAAAACCGTTCGGCTGGTGTCTGGCCCCGAAGATCACTTTTTGGAGTTGTTCCATAGACAAAGAGGAATGTGTTGAGATACTCCAGTTTAACACCAGTGTCCCACATCTTTTACATCGCTCTCTTGAACGAGTCGACGAAACGTTCTTACCTGTCATCCACCTCTTCCGGACAATTGCTTACTTCAGCGGTGACATTGACAAGTCCACATCCACAGGCTTACACTCCCTTCGTTGTTAGCCTGCCCTAGTCTTCACATTATGCCAAAAGATTCAAATTATCAATAGTATTCCATCGTTGACACACAAATCTGCCATTTTGCGTGCTGATAATACACAGGGACTGAAGGTTCACCCTCTACCCCGTCTGATTCAAACCGCAGAAATCCAGTCTATCAATCATCCAGTCCACTTTAGCTAGGTCATATTACAGGACCAGATTTGCAGCCGAAGTTTACGCATGGAAGACACCCATCATCTCTGTCAGTCAGTATATTTGGGGTGAGCGAACGAAGCTCTGATGTTGCATGTAGTTTTAATGTGCAGAATGCAATAATCTAATAGTGGAACATAAATGCCAAAAAGTCTTCATTAAAGGAGGAGAACGTCCGTCTGACGAAGCATAGAATGGACATCGCCGACTTGGCTACCTTTGAGCATTACAGCGAAGGCTTCAGCGAGGTTGTGATACATACAGCCAAGTCCTTCTGGGCGTCGACTACTTGCAGTGGTTTTCCAGTCAGACGGTAGGCCGTGCGGTTAGGAGAACTGGTTCCGCCGACGCGTAGGAAGTACACTTGTTTACGTTGAATGGGTAGAAGCCAGTCTTTTGACCATTGCTCGAGGTGGTCCAGATTTGTCTGCAGTCGGGCCTCGTCAAAATCGCTTCCTATGATACTCCAGATATTTATGCCATTTATAACCTTTACATAGATAATGCATAGGAGCGGCCAAAGAACTGACCCGTGTGGACTCCAAATCTAATAGGTGCCCGTCCACAGCAGTAGCCACACGCAGTGTCATTTCGTCTACTACCCTTTAGGAAATCTTGAATCCAGTTCAGACGATTGCCTCTTAACCCTACGCCTGAGAACTTTTGAACGAGACGCTTATTTGAAACGAGATCAAATGCCTTGCTGAAGTCAATGTAAATGACATCTACCGGATGTCCTTCATCCAATGTTCGAGCGACGTAGGCAGGTTTGTGAGGCAGAACCTCTTTTCATAGAAACCATACTGAAGTGAACTGATGTGACAGCGTAATGTATCAAGTGATGTAAACGATTTTCTGACTATCTTTTCCATCAGTTTGCAACAAACGCATGTCAGATACACTGGCCGGTAGTTGGCCGTGAACCTCCCTTGCGCATGGGTACGATGTTTGCCAAGGTCCATGTGTCAGGACGTTTGCCAGTTTCCAGCAACTTTTGGAAGATTGTACAGAGTGGTTGTGCTAATTCTTCAGCCAGTTGACATAAGAGTAGACCTGGGATCTCGTCTGGCCTACGTGACTTGACCAGATCCAGCTTATTAAACTCTGCCAAAAATGGCATCAGTTTAAATAATAGTGTGTTTGTAGGTGGTTGGTGGGCGAGCTGTTGCAGAGAACAGGATTGCAGGGGTGGTTCCGTGGTATAAATATTTAAGGAAATTATGACATAAGCTCAGATTTTGAAAGCCATCGCTCCCAGTTTGTTTATTTTGTTCTCTAGGGTTGCGAGATGGTCTCGTATTTTCCTATTGCTCCTGATGCATGCATTGACTGCTTTAGGTATTTGCTGTTCCACTTACAAAAGCTTCAATTCAAAAGAAGCGCGTTATTCACGGAGGAGTGTTTTGCATCGTTAAGACACTCGGGAGGACGGTTGAATTCGAACTTACGTCATCGTAATCATCAAGACATCGCTGTGCCTACGCAGCTCAAGCACAGCCAATCACTGCAATGCCAGTCATTTAGGCGCCAACGCATGACCTTGTGGGATTCGTAGTGAAACCAATCAAACCCTGTCCCATACAGTCCTATCGCCTATTTAAAGAGGCAGTCATTGTAGCAGTTCAAGGTACCCGAGCTACTTAGGGTAAGTTAATAGACCTAAGTCCAGAGCTAACCCATTGTCAATATGAATATTCCGAGTCAGTAGGACAGTGCGATCAGAGTGCAATAAGTGTGAACTACTGAAGAAGAGACACAAT